>CAMXCT020004445.1:496325-561325 GCA_947184155.2 Cladocopium goreaui
TCCGTCGCAACGTTCTTGCTACGACATTGTTCATCGCGGTTGTTAGGGTGAACGAAACAAAGTTCTTGAGCAATCTGACATTGTCGAGTTTCAGTGCGGGTCTTGACTTCGGTTGGGGTGAGGATGTATGTAAACGTGGTGGATGAAAGTGCATGTGCGGCTGTTGGCGTTTCCTTGTAGTCCGCCTATGTTGCAAACCCGGCTTTAGAGGCGGACCTGGGGGGAATCGAAGGGTGGGGGGGGGGCCCCCCCCCCTTGAAAGGCGGACCGAGACATAACCGGCCCAAACTCTTGCACTTGCACCGCTCGCCCCCTAATACTTGCTACGCAAGGGGGAACTCAGGTAGCTCACCGCTACCTACATGACACTACACTTTGCTGCACTACACTACATTACACTACATTACATTACACTACACTTCACAACACTACAGGTTACAACTACAACTACACAACTACAGTCCACTACAGTCCACTACACTAAATTACACTGCACTACACTCTCTACACTACACTTCACTACATTACACTACACTACACTCCACTACACTACGAATACAACTACACCTACCCAACTACATTCCACTACACTCCACTACACAACATGAAACTACACTACACTACCTTACACTACACTACACTCCACAACACTACAACTAAAACTACACAACTACACTCCACTACACTACACTACCTTACACTACACTACCTTACACTACACTACATTACACTACACTAGACTCCACTACACTACACTACATTACACTACACTACCTGCCGCTACACTTCACGACACTACTCTACACTACACTCCACTACCACCTACAACTACAACTACACTCCACTACATTACACTACATTACACTAACTACATTACACTGAATGACACTGCACAAAAGATAGACAGGTAGACAGCTAGACAGATAGATAGATAAGAAAGATAGATAGATAGATAGATTGATATGATAGATAGATAGATAGATAGATCGATAGATCGATAGATCGATAGATCGATAGATCGATAGATCGATAGATCGATAGAACGATAGATCGATAGATACGATAGATACGATAGATATGATAGATATGATAGATATGATAGATATGATAGATATGATAGATATGATAGATATGATAGATATGATAGATATGATAGATATGATAGATATGATAGGTATGATAGATATGATAGATAGGATAGATCTGAGATATGTAGAGATGACGCGTACTCCGAAACGATTAGGATAGGAATGATAGATATGAGCGATATGGATAGATCTGATAAGATATAAAGATATGTACGATATGATAGATATGATAAGATATGGCTAGATATGATAGATATTGGTAGATAGATAGATATGACCTAGATATTGCTCCTCCGATATGATAGTATGGTAGGATATGGTAGATATGTAGATTGATAGATATGTAGATATGATAGATAGATAGATACGATAGATAGATAGATAGATAGATAAGATAGATAAGATAGATAAGATAGATAGATAGATAAGCCATAGATCAGATAGACTAAGATAGAGAGATAGATAGAACACCCGATAGATGATAGCAAGATAGATTAGACCCCTCAGATAGATAGATAGGATAGATAGGATAGATAGGATAGATAGGATAGATAGGATAGATAGGATAGATAGGATAGATAGGATAGTAGGATAGATAGGATAGATAGGATAGATAGGATAGATAGGATAGATAGGATAGATAGGATAGATAGGATAGATAGGATAGATAGGATAGATATAGGATAGATATAGGATAGATATAGGATAGATATAGGATAGATATAGGATAGATATAGGATAGATATAGGATAGATATAGGATAGATATAGGATAGATATGATAGATATGATAGATATGATAGATATGATTGATATGATTGATTGATAGATAGATAGATAGATAGATAGAGAGATAGAGGGATAGAGGGATAGAGGGATAGATCGATAGATCGATAGATCGATAGATCGATAGATGGAGAGATCGATAGATAGATAGATAGATAGATAGATAGATAGATAGATAGATAGATAGATAAAGATTCGAAAATAGGATACGAGAGACTCCTAATAGATAAGATAGAAGATAGCACCCTTTCCTTTTAGATTGATAGATGATAGATAGAGTGAGATAGACTAGATTAGATAGCATAGATAGATTAGAAGATTAGATAGACCTAGATAGATAGAATAGCATAGACGGGAGAATGGATAGATGGATAGATGGATATGGATGGATAGATGGATAGATGGATAGATGGATAGATGGATAGATGATAGATGATAGATGGATAGATGGATAGATGGATAGATGGATAGATGGATAGATGGATAGATGGATAGATGGATGATGGATAGATGGATAGATGGATAGATGGATAGATGGATAGATAGATAGATAGATAGATAGATAGATATGATAGATAGATAGACAGGTAGACAAGAGTGAGAGAGATCAATCGCCTTTCAGTCCAGCAGTGGCTTCGCTCTGCCATCTCTGATTCACAACAACCAATCTCTCCTATAGGTTTCCTATTTTTGAAACTTCCGCCACCGCCTTGTGCGGTACTACTGGTATATCATGTACGATTTTTGAGACTACTGCAACGCAGTCCGTCGCAACGTTCTTGCTACGACATTGTTCATCGCGGTTGTTAGGGTGAACGAAACAAAGTTCTTGAGCAATCTGACATTGTCGAGTTTCAGTGCGGGTCTTGACTTCGGTTGGGGTGGGGATGTATGTAAACGTGGTGGATGAAAGTGCATGTGCGGCTGTTGGCGTTTCCTTGTAGTCCGCCTATGTTGCAAACCCGGCTTTAGAGGCGGACCTGGGGGGAATCGAAGGGTGGGGGGGGGCCCCCCCCCCCTTGAAAGGCGGACCGAGACATAACCGGCCCAAACTCTTGCACTTGCACCGCTCGCCCCCTAATACTTGCTACGCAAGGGGGAACTCAGGTAGCTCACCGCTACCTTTCGAGATATACATTATATATATATATATACCTGGAGAACCAATTGAATCCAATAGATATGTTTATTTCCTGTAATTTTTTTTTCTTCTCGATTTCAAACAATCCACTACGAAGCCCCAAAAAACACTCGAGACCCTGAAATCTTGACGATCACAGAGCCTGACAACAGAGAATGCCGAAGAATCACTTTTTTTCCGGGAATTTACCTTCCAAATCGGTTCAAATTCCGAAAAATTGACGGGTCCGATTGAAATGTAGGCCCAAACAGGCAGGAAACTACAAGATTTTCAAAATTGAGCCGAGTTGCGGAAAATTGCGCTCGGGTTGCGGAAACTGCGCTCGAGTTGCGCAATACTATTCCCACAAGAGCCACGTGCGGATACATTTGGCATTTCAGCTATAGATAATTGGTCTATGAAAAAATTGTGATTTCCATACCAAACTGTTACAGTATTTTACCAGAGGGTGTATCCCATCGTATCATATTATATCCCAAAACATATTCGGTTGGATGTTCGTTATTCAGTTGGATACTATTTCCACTTGGATATCCCCCTGTAGTTGTGACTATAGTTATTCATACCATTCATATAGTGGAACTCCTGCACCAGCTGGATGATCCCATTTTTTTGGCTCGGATCCAGACCATCCACAGAACAACACTGGTTGGTGGTATACCTACCATCCTGAAAAATGACGGAGTTCGTCAGTTGGGATGATGAAAATTCCCAATATGGAAAGTCTAATCAAATTCCATGGTTCCAGTCACCACCAACCGTTGTAGTTTTTGTATCATCACCATAGAATTTTCAACCAACAGGTACCATTCGTGGAAAATAAAAATAAATGGTAATTTAACATAACTATGGAAAATCACCATTTTTAATGGGAAAATCCACTATAAATAGCCATTTTCAATAGCTATGTAACAAATTACCAGAGGGTACATTCAATGGAGATGTTTGAACCCACCAAGGCGTTGAACGCCGCGGTGAAACACCGCCGGCTCCTCTCCGAACGCTGCCCTTCGTCCAGGACCCGGCGCTCCATGAGCATCTCAGAGATGCTGCGGCAGCGCAGCGCCAGGCCACTTTGGATCTCCTCCTCGGACGCGATCCTCGGTGCGAACGGCCAGAAAAAAGGGCTGGAGATGGGACGGGGGATGGTCTCCAACTTAATCACTTAGTCAATCATAGTTCATCATAGTTCATCATAGTTCAATATAGTTCATATGTAATGGTTAATCATCATTATTGCTTCTAATCTTAGGTAATAATGGTTAATGATTTTAATCATAGTTCATCATAGTTCATCAACAATATTGATGTTTAATGATGTTTAATGATGTTTAATGATTAACCATAGATAATCAACAATGGTTAATCATGGTTGATCATGGTTGACATTGGGTTAATAAATGGTTGGTTTGGGGTAACCTAGCAAAGAGATATGGTTTCCACCCATGGTTTAACCACGTTCCGAAAAGGATGAATGATGGGTTTTCGGCATCTGTGTTAGTTTACAGGAGGGTATACCATTATTGAATATTATTGATACAAGGTGGTACCCAATACTTAGAGTTAAGTTGGTTTATAAGTAGGTGAATTCTATATGGTTTCTCAGCGTTCTTAACGAGGTCTAGAATGGGAATACAACATGTTTTCTATAATGCGACCCATCAGTTTTTCGGTATATTTATCTCCATACCCACACCCATCTACTACGATACTTGATAAAGGTGCGTCATCTAGTGCTGGACCCGACACTCCATCAATTCTGACCCATTCTGACCCCTCCGTCATCCAGCTGAACCAACTGTCTGAGGTGACAATAGGTCAAGTCAAGTCAAGTCCTTGGGTACCCCAAATATCTGGCGAGGCAAAACGGTTTTGGACCCCAATTCATTGAGATGTGTCGAGAAAAGATCATGATACATGGGATGGCATGGATTTCCTCTCCTAAAAGATCCTATTGGGGATTCCCAAGTCTTGGACATTCCCAGTACAACAAAAAACATACCAAGTTTCACAAGATTTTTCTGTTCAATTTGAAACAACCCTGGTTTCACGGATGGAAACGGAAACAATCCTCAAGTTAGGATATTGGGTTTACAAAAAGTATCGATTTCCACTTCCACGATTGTTTCAACTAGGATCAACATTCGAATGAAACAAAACCATCAGGTCATAGCACCTTTTGTCTTGCGGCATGTTCTTCACCAATGTTGCTGATTTTGGGAAGATTCCGCAGTACGAACCAGAGTTAGTGGGCTTTGGTCGAACAGGCAGGTCATCACAAATTGTTAAATACCACCCAGAAATCCTGGTAAAAAGTAGGTCGTGTACACATATTTGGGATTCTTTGGGACCATAAATTGGGGTCAATATTGATGGGATTAGTGTTTATTGATGGGATTAGGTTTATTAGTGTTGTCCCATCCGTAATTATTTCATGGCGTAATATTGATGGGATCATTGATTATTGTTACCCTCTGGTAAATAAACAGTTCGACCCTGAATCCATAGCCTAGTTTTAATGGTTTCACCAATCTTCCAACCCCGACAACTACCAGGGTCTATGTTAATTTACTGGAGGGTGTATATATATGGGATAATCATCTTTATAATGGGATTATATACCAATAATAGTGGTTAATGATGGTCAATGGTTAATAATCACTGGGATATTTGTAGGTTTCCTAAGTCACGGGGGTACCCCATTTCATCATCCAGCTATGGGATTGTCGGATTTTCCATGATTTTCCCATGGAAATAGTCACCGAATCCTGCGAGCTTGGGGATCCCCCATGACTATGGAAACCCCCATTTGGGTTTATTATGGTTTATTCCTGCAACCCCAATTCAAATTACTTGTAGGGTTTATATACCCGGCCTGGTAAACATACAAAAAACTACGGAAAGATTCACCATGTTTAGTGGGTCAATCCGCAATTCAAATCACTCTCACTGCTTTTGGCCACTCACTTGGACCCAAGCATCCAGCTCGCCACCATGCTCTCCTCAATGGTCGCATCTGCGAAGGAAGAGCCGGTCGATGTTTGCCCCAGGTCCTTCCGGGAACTTCGGGGAATTCGCAAAAACCAATAGTGAAATCAGGCTTAGATGTGCTGCAAAAAGCGAAACTTCAAGCTGGTTAGCAGATGTTTCAGTACTAAAGTTGGCATATAAATACATGTATTAAAGTACTAAATTACCCATCCAGTCGGTTCAAAACCGGGTGAAGCGAGTAAACTCCCAGTGGCCATTCGATCTTTAGCACCGTTGGTACCGTCGGATTTCCCGAATGGATCCTGACATTCCCCTACATGTTAGTTAGTGTAATCACTGGTTGGTGGTATACCATTGTGGTTAATATACTAGCTGTTAATATAAGGTTAATATGAATGGTTAATATTGATGGTTAATATTGATGGTTAATGATGGTTAATCATAATATCTGGTGGTTGAGCCACCTACCCCATCCTGAATAATATAAGTTCGTCAGTTCGTCACTTGGGATGATTATTCCATTCCCAACTGTTTCTGGAAAGTCATAATCCATTCCATCGTTGTAGTTTTTGTATAATCACCATAGAATGATCAACCAACAGATACCAAACCATGGGAGTTGAAGCAACAGGAAAACCGGCCATAGATTGGAGTCTACTCCAGTCTAAAAACCCATTTCGAAGCACAAAGTCCGTAGTGTTGGCTTAAAAACTCATGGTCCATAAATAATCCTAATCCACAATTAATCATAGTACATACTGCTTTTCAAAAACAATGGTGAACTCAAAAAATCCTATTCATAATCCATGTTGGGTATATGGTGAATTGAAAACCCTCATGTCATATTGCTTAAACATCTTCAGAAATTCCCACCCAATCCAACACATCCAACCATTCCCTACATTCCCTACAAGCTGAGAACCCCAGTTACCCTCTAGTTATGTCAAAATAGCTATTGACAAAAAAAAAACACGTTATAGCTGATGTTGCTATTTAAAAAAATGTGATTTTCAATAGCTATGTTAGTTCACCAGAGAGTAACTGTAGGTGTAATCATAGTGTTAAATTCACCATATACCCAATCGTTCACCAAGTTATTGAAGCATCGACCTGACCTAAACCTTTTGAAGATTAACGACTTACCTAGACCTGGTTCAACTTACCTAAAACTGCTTGAGATTTCACTTATACTGCTTTTGCCCAATCATTAAGCAGTTGCGTCAACTTGTCCTCCTAAGGGTTCTCAGAGTCCCCAACAAAGTACAAATGATAAAATAGGTATAGTGAAACCCCCTAGTTCTTACCCCATCAAGGTATAACTTTCATGGCTCATGATGTCTTCCATGATCGCCAATAGCCCAAGTAGTATAGTTCTCCCTAAGATACCAGGGGAAATACCCCATGTCATTCCAAACAATGGTTAATATTGGTTAGTTCACAATATCCATTAATGATGGTTAATGATGGTTAATGATGGTTAATGATGGTTAATGATGGTTAATGATGGCTAATGATGGTTAGTGTCATAGTTTCACCATGTAATCCATCATAATCCATCACAATATCCATCATGATATCCTCCTCCATACTACTACAATTTGTTCACAATCCCCGTAGGAACATCCTTCATACCCCGTTTACGTAACCAAAAAGTCGGAGAATTTTCCCGAATTCTTCACCAATCAACCAGGGCTTAACTATATATTACGACAACACGGGGGTTCACACATACTGGTTGGTGGTTTCAACCCCTCTGAAAAATATTAGTCAGCTGGGATGACTATTCCCAATATATGGAAAAATAAAAAATGTTCCAAAGCACCAACCAATACATATCTATATAATATAGTTAACAAAATTACGAACATAACTATAGTTAATGGTATCAGGGTTTTCACCTACTGAGTAAGTTATATCCCTGGTTTTTTCAGTGGGATAAGTAGGGAACTAACCTATTTCTTAAATGGGATAAGCCACCAAGCAGGCTTTGTTCGTGTCCTCGAGGCATTGGTTAGATAATAATATTATAGCTAATAAGGTTAATATATATCTCTAATGATGTGGGTAAAACAATGCCATAAACCACCCATGACTGGGAATGGTTTAAAAAAACACCTATAAAAATGATGACTGGGGGATGGTTTATGGCATTGTTATACCCACAAATGATTAACATTAGCCATTATTGCCATTTATAGTTGATTAACCCATTAAAAATGGTGATTTTCCATAGTTATGTAAATGTTTACCAGAGGGTAAATATAGATTATAGCTATAATCATAATGTTAAATCCCCCATTTGCCCAATAAGGTTAATATTAATATTCCTCATAATAAGCTTCGTATTAATATCCCTAATACCCTCTGGTAAACATTTACATAACTGTGTAAAATCACCATGCCATTAATGGGTAAATCAACGAACTAAATGGCCATGTTCAATAGCTATGTAACAAATTACCAGAGGGTAATCCATCACAATATCCATCATGATATCCTCCTGGAACTATGGGATAGTTCACAATCCCGAAGAAAATCCAAAGACCCTCATATAATATCATATAATTGGTTGACATTAGCATCATATCATCTGGGTAAATTATGGTAATTCACTAACCTGAAACTTGCGGCTATCTTGGGAATGTTTCCCCGAATCCTAACCATGATGATAGTGAGGGAGAACAGTGAGGTCGTGATGAAATTTACCCAGATAATTATATATACAATATCCCCATTACAGTAAATCCCATTGATGGTGTATATATATATATACATATAGGATTATGGGGTCATTATAATTTACCCAGATATCATCATCATATCCCTTATGTATATATATATGTTAATACAATCACCGTGTACTGTGGATGATTCTGGCATTGCCAATCTTAGATAGCATCATCATCATCGTCATCATCATCATCATCTCCATCACCATCACCATCACCATCATCATCATCATCATCGTCATAATCATCATCATCATCATCATCATCATCATCATCATCATCATCATCATATCATCATCATCATCATATCCCTCATATCATATCATCCATCATATCCCTCATGGTATCCTCCAGGTACACGACATCTTTCATCATTCGAAGCTTCACGCGATGGCCCTGCTGGGACACCGCCAGACGTGCCGCACACGCAGCCACCAAGCGACCGCGCAGCTGCGACTCCTCCATTCGGGGGCAACCCAATATGCTACAATGGGTACCCTCTGGTAAACTAACGTAGCTATGGAAAATCACCAATTTTAATGGGAAAACTCACTATAAATGGCCAGTGATAAGTTGGTTTATAATACCCATTACCCTCTGGCAATTTAACATAGCTATTGAAAATGGCCCAGTCGAAATAGTGGATTTACCTATTCAAAATGATGGATCTTTCCATAGTTATGTGGCTGTTTACCAGGCCGGGTAACCCTTTATCGCTGGATGATTTTTATTTATGGTATCCCGTGGTATCCAGGTATCCCCATTTTTGGAAACCTCCAGATGGTGACTTAAACCCAATCAAAATGATCCAAAATGATTTTGGTGGTGAAACGTGTTTGATTTAAAACCCAACCACAAAAATATGCTTATGATGTTGTTTATGGAATTTTGATTCAACCCAGCCAAAATGAGTTTGTTTATGAACATGAATTTTGCTAAGTTGGTAAATACAACTTCAGTAACTCTTGGGTTAATAACAGATATGGCTATGAGTCAAAACCCTGGTACCCTAGGTACCCTAAAATAGCTGGTTAACGGATGGTTGTGCCTTCAAATATGGTAGTAGGTTTTGGCCATCCCCATTTTTTATATATCGAACTAGTTAGTATACCATATCTATATATCTATTATATGGATCACATACTACCATAAGATGTTTTACCATATGATATATGGTAGTGGCCATCGAGCATCACGTGGTTTTCGCATCACGTGATGTTCAGATTCTTCGCAGCTGGGCTTTGATGGGCCATGGAGTTCGTGACAACTGGTTAGTAGATAGCTTATACCCTCTGGTTATTTAACATAGCCATGGTATAGATGGCCCATAGAAATAGATGGTTTACCTATTAAAAATTGTGATTTTCCATAGCTATGTTAGTTTACCAGAGGGTAAATCAATTTAACCCGTTACTACATCCATTCATCCCATTTGTAGGATTTATATATATATAATATATCAATTAATTCATGCCAAGAAACATAATAATACTAGCCGACCTATAAAAAATGGTTGGGGATCTCTTAGTAGCTCCTTGGCCCCCCTTTTTCTGTTGAGAATATGGATACCATTGGATACCAGTACCCATAAGAGCTCCAAACTGCTCTCTCTGTTCACCACCAGATAACAATACTCAACCATGGCTCACTCTCTGTTAATTTAAGATAGGTTATGGAATTTTCAAAAAGGTAAATCATCGAACTAAATGGGCCATCCATACCATCATTGTTTCAAATTATCAGAGGGTATAAATGCTCCCACCAGCTATAAGCTGGTTTATAACTTCCATTATCCATTATAGATATTTCTACTACCACAAAACCCATAGTTGATTTAACTGTTGGATTGAAGATGTCTTAGATTCCATAAATCAGTACCATGATTCACCATAGCTGCCATATCTACCATAAACCCATTATCTAGTACAGTTGGTGTTTATGTAACCCCCACTTTCCATTGGAGATCTGCATCTACTACCATAAACCCATACTTTTGCCATCTTTTACTCATCCCAGAGGGGTACCCACCTCGAACGACAGCTTGCCATCTGCCGTCAGCGACTGCAGTGACACGGCCATGCCCTGGCCCTCCGGCTGCGTCAGCTGCGTCACGGCAGCCACTGTACGGCAGCTCCGCATCAGCAGGTGCTGCCGGGTAAACAAATGCAGCAACAGCCTCGCTTCGATCAACATGCGCTGTTTTACCCTCTGGTAAACTAACATAACTATGGAAAATCACCAATTTTAATGGGAAAACTCACTATAAATGGCCATTTTACAGTAATTGGAAATTGTTGGATTGTTGGGATGTATCCTTTGGTAATTTGTTACATAGCTATTGAAAATGGCCATTGAAATAGTGGATTTTCCCATTAAAAATGGTGATTTTCCATAGCTATGTAACAAATTACCAGAGGGTATGTTCTTTTAATCCCCGGACATCCCCATGAAATATTAGTGTAATCCATATATTTATCCATGGTTTGATATGATTTGTAATCACATATTTCATGGGGAGAAAAAAGGATCACCTTTACCAGGGATCTTGGTGGGGATATCATGGGGGTATGATGGGGATATTATAGGGCAAATTTGAGGATATAGTATATTAATTATATTATATTATATATTAATATCTACAAGTACGTATGTAATTCACATAAGCAACAATCTCTTTGATACCCTGCAAGAACAAAAATCCTTCTTTAGCTACCTACTATGTACCCAAATTTGATTAAATTTCCCACTTTGGATCATTTTGGCGTAACCCGATTTTTGGACAACAGCATTTTGTGAAGTGGGCTCTGAAACCGCCAGGTTGCAATGGGATGAAGACCCCATACACGAAGCTGGAGCTGTAGGCCACCACATCCACCCACAGAGCTTGCCACGAGTCATCTCTACAACGCAAGAAAGGCATGTGCAATCCTGGTTGGTGGTTGACCTACCCCTCTGAAAAATGATGGAGTTAAAGTCCCAACTGAATGGAAAAATAAAAAATGTTCCAAAGCACCAACCAGAATCGAAATGCGTGTTCTCCCAGGGGCTCATCAGCGCTATCAACATATTGGCAGGTTAGGAGATTGGCACAACTTGAAACCCCACCGATGAAGAGAAGGGTCAGCACCTGCCACGGATCTTGATCATCGGAGATCCGTCACTAAGCCAAAGGTCACCCCCACCCCAATCGCCACAGTATATGGGTACTGTCTGTTCAGATAATCTACTGTAGCTTTTCCCACTCCAGGGATGTTTTCAATCGCCACTTTTTGCCCGGAGGTTGTTGGTGGTTTATCTTTTGGGCCAAGAATCATGGAAATCAGTGGCCAACCAGCACCATTCTCTCTGTGTTGGGGGCGATGCCCGAAAAATATCTGGGTCTTGAGCTGAAAAAGGGATTCCATGACAACTTTCCAACATCCTGAAAGGATGCTGCGCCAATTCTTGAAGCTGCACCTTGAGTGCTGCGCTAATTCCTTTGGTGGGATATGGAAGTTCCAAAATGCCACATGCAGCCAGAATCAGCAAAGGGAGCAAGGGCGCAGCCAGTGCACCAAAGAAACGCACCCTGGCGCCATCATAGCTGCACTGCAGAGCCATAGAATCCTGACAAACCAAAAGGACACAGGGATCATACTGCTGTGGAAGAAATCCAAATCACCAGTTGAAAACGGTGCTTTCTCTCGTTACTTTTAGGGTATCTTCACCATCCAAGCAGGATTTCTGAAGCCATTCAGTCCTGGTGACGATTTCGGACAACTGAGGTTAAAGTTAAGCGACTTAAGCGCAAGGAATGACCCAAACAGCTGACCCAACGTGATTCCAAGCTTTAGAAAAGACTCTTCTACCTGTACTGATGTCCCAATCACTTCGGGAATTGATGGGAGCGCCGGGACGGCTGTGTATAGCAGGGCAAGAAAGTATGTACCTGTGACATCCTATGACCAGGGGAACGTAGAGACACGTCTCGCCAGACCGGATTAGGGAACCTATCCTCGAAACGATCCCAGACTATGGGAAAAACCGAGTTAAAATGAGCTGTACATGATTCTTCTGAGAACATCGCAGATCACCTCATCTAAGTCATAATATAACTAATATAACTCTTCAAAAATCTGTGTGTTTTGTCTTATTTCGTTTTCATAGGCCACCTATGGTCACCGTCCAATCTTTGCCGCTACATCCAAAACTGCTCCAGTAATTCCAGTAGTCATCGAAAGCAGGTCCTTGAAAGCGTTGAGACTCAGCTGCAACGTCTCGACATAAGGCAACTCCCAAAAAGTGCTAATCCACGAGTTGCTTCCTTCCTGGCCAGCCGGGGGAAGCAACTTCTGATCGCCAGGAAAACATGACAATAATATATATATATATATGATCATATATATTCCATTCATATGCTGCTATTTGATGCTATTTGATGCTATTTGATGCTAAATTTGATGCTATTTGATGCTATTTGATGCTATTTGATGCTATTTGATGCTATTTGATGCTATTTGATGCTATTTGATGCTATTTGATGCTATTTGTGTCAATCTTGAAGACCTTAGAAATATCCAAAACCCACTTAGCATTGGTGATTTTTTCGACCATCCCTCTTCAGGTATGTTCTCTGCATTCCAAGCAGCGGTGTCCTTCTCGTGACCTTCTTCACGTGACAACGCATCTGCAGATCTCTTGCCAACAAATGACAGAACAGCCAACGCCGCCCATAGCCTGAACATTGCTGTGCGGACATAGCCAACACATGCGACCATGGGACCTTTTTTGGCCGCAAACGTCCCATTGTGTCCCATTAAACCGCCACCCAAGCACTAGACTATCCGAGGATGATGTCCAACAACAATTCGAGGGTTATGTTCAAACATGTTAATTCTTCTCAATTTCAACATGTAAATGTACCAACCCTACAAAATGCCAGGAGTGGTCAGGGTCCCTCAAACGTTGGGACTTAGTTTGCGTTGTGTGACTTTGTTACACTTTGTTCAGTACCTTCTTTTTGGTGCGGCTTGACATACGGACCGTCACGCGTCAATTTTCTTTCAAACAACTCGCCACATCATAGACTCACGTAGACTCTCAATCAAAAAAGAAAGTCAAAAACCCAAGATTCCCAACATAGATGGGATTTATGGATCATCATCACTGTCATCCCCCAATTGTAGTGATCATAGGTGTTGATCCATCTCCAAATCATCAGCTTCACCAAGGGGCTGACAGAGTTGCAGTAGCACCGGTGCTTGTGCCTTTGCCAAGTCCTGCAAGACCTTCCACTTCAATGCCCTCGAGGGCGGCGCGGGCGCGGTTGCCGCAGCTGCCGCACTGCGTGAGATGAAGAGGTAGGCCACGACCCCAACGAGAGAAAGCAGAGCCGCCGCCACAATCGACCAGAAAAATAGGTTGGGTGGCTCCTGGATCCGGAGGGACGAACTTCCCGGCGATGTTTTGGGGGATGATCTGTGGATGGGGTACCATATTTTCAGACAAACCCAGATTTGTTCAGTGTTTTTTTCGGGAATTGTTGGCTTGCTGCTCGTCCCCAAAAGGGACTCAGCCGTAGCTAGCTGGGGAACCATTGAAACATTTACCAACTTCAAGGTTCGTCGAGAGAGATAGTTCTGGTGATGGCCCAGTTTTTGAAATGGAATTACCCAACTTTGGCAGTTTTAGCGCCACACCCAAAAGGAACGAAAATCAGTCTACATGTCAACTGCATACTCCTCAAAGAGCTTAATTTGTAGCTGGCTCGTGCATTTTCATGCATTTTCCCGCTGTGCATAGCCAGAAACTAACCCACTACCTCACCATTCCCAATCTTCAAAACCCTGCAACGAATTAAAATGAATTAACATGTTAACTGGTTAGTACTAGCCACTACTAGTACATATTCCATCATATTCCCATCTATACCCCAAAAATTTGCCATACTACCCATCCAGTCGCTTTCTCCTTGCTGCACGCTTCGCAGGATCCTCTTACGGATCGATATCCAGCTGCACAATCCACACAGAGCGGCCCAGCAAATCCCGTGCTGCAGTTCTGGCTGTTGCATTGGTCAGCTGAAAGGCACAGGTAGACCTAGCCATGGTCCAAAACATAGGGAGTTAAGCAACAAATACCCCTGGTAAATAAACATAGACCCTGAAAATCACCCATTTTTAATGGAAACTAGTCTTCCAACCCCTATCTGCCAGGGTCTATGTTAATTTACCAGAGGGTAAACAGGTTTTTTTTCATCCATGTGAAACAATCCTAGATGTAAAGGAAATGATAGAACAACGAATGTGTTGAGACAAAGTAATTTGGTAGACACCCACTGGTTGTTTTGCTAGAACCTGTTTTTTTTTGGGGTGAAACATTTTGAAACCACCGACCATTTCGAGACGACCATTTCGGCAGGCAGGCAGGCAAAGATGAACAAAATCGTTGGGCCGCAAAGCGTTTCAAGCGGAAACCCTCTGGTAATTTAACATAGCTATGGAAAATCACCATTTTAAATAGGTAAATCAACTATTTCTATGGCCATTTTCCATAGCTATGTAAGAAATTATACCAGAGGATACATCCCAACAATCCAACCATTTCCAAATCCAAAAGAACACGGACCACCATCGGTTCTGTCTGTGATCTGCCTGGAAAAAAACGGTTGGGCCATTAATTCCTCAAGAAATTCTGCGGATCTTGGCGGTCTCCAACGTCCTGAGAAAAGTAAAGGCACTTTGGATCATCATCCCAAGTAGGATGCAAAATAAACCATGTTTAAAACCATCAATCAGAATTCAGAGAATTCTTGCTCGAGTGCATAAATTCAAAAACTGTTCACATTGAAAGATTTTCCGGGATCTAGGGTTTCCACTAGTCTACTCATGGGGAAGCTGAACTTACTTAAAGGACGTTGGAGCAACGCTGACAAGTGATTGTTAAATATTGTTAATCTCAATATCATCAACCAACACTGAGTATTCATAGTATTTCCCATTGCTATGTTAGATTACCAGGTCCGTTTTCTACCTCAGTTCTATGGTTACCCGCGATATCCAATTGTTGCTTCATTATCCCCGTGTGTTACCTAGGTTTCCTCCTATGGATCCACCAATTTCAATCCTTTTCCCCATGAGATAAGGCCATTAAAAGCACCATTTTGGTTCACCCATAGCTTCCATGAGAACTCCATCATGTGAGCACTGTTCAATTGTCCTGTGTCATTTCATGATACGGGTTGGTTAAAAGGGATTGCCATAAAGAATAGTGATAAGCCCCAATAATTATATCGGATATGATCAGTTACCACAATCGTCAATAATTATGATAATATCAACAATAAACCCCATAATCAGTAATATCAGATATAATCAGTAATTACTTCATTATCATGGTATCACAATCATTATATACCAATAAACCCCATAATTCAATATTACAATATTACAATTACACTAGTTACAATTGTCCTACATCTCATTGGTGGCAATCCCCTATCATCAATCAACCATACATCATTCATCAATCCTCTTCCCATATGTTGATGTGTCAAACATGTAAAATCTCACGAAACCAACCCAAGAATCATCAACCACCAGAAATTCGCAGTTCATAATTTATCCTGCAATATCATATTTTAAAAATGGTGGATTCTAGTACATCATCATAAACATCATTATCAATATGCACTACTTGAATGTACTACTTTTAATATTGATATCAACATCCAACCAATCATCAACCACCGATTTTTCCCTTCCGCACCTTGGAGGAGTTCGACTCCATCCGCACGTAGCCCGCTTTGGGTGTCGCCAGCCAGGTGCTCATCCCCGGCTGCGGGCACTGCAGCTTCAGCTCTTCGCACTCCAAGCAGTCTCCAGAGATACCCAGGGCAAAACTGTGGCCTCCCAGGATTAAATGGTGGTTTAATGGGATTTAATGGTGATTGGTTGGAGGTTTAATCAACAAAAAACAGGGATGTTAGTAGATATACCCTCTGGTTATGACATTCCCAGTTTGCCATGGAAAGATCCACCATGCTATTAAAAACGGTAAACCATCTATTTCTATGGGCCATGGCTTCCATGGCTATGTTAAATAACCAGAGGGTAATATTGAAGAAAATTAAGTTACAAATCAACATGTTAAATATATTGTTTTACTATTATATATATATATGTAAATTGTTACCTGTGACTAATATGTTCACCATGTGCGTTAATAGTCATACAGATATAGCAACCTAAATAAATAGAAAAGTTGGACAGCTGAGAATTATGAGGTGAATATCATCTATACCATCCTGAAAAAGACTGCTATTTGTTTGGGGACACATATTGTGTATATATATATAGAGTCCACATAAATGGCACCTGGTTTTTCTGTGATTTAATGGTTTACATTATCCAAATATTCACCACTTGTCTAGTTTTTTGATGATATGTATGGTTAACATGACTGAACATCCTCATTACTTATCCGTGGTTTGTATTTATGAAAAATAGTTCGATGAATTATATGTAAATACGTATATAGATATATATATATATATAAGTACGTACGTACGTACGTACGTAATGTATGTATGTATGTATGTATGTATGTATGTATGTATGTATGTATGTATGTATATATATATGTGTATATTTGTGTATGTGTGTATGTGTGTATGTGTGTATGTGTGTATGTGTGTATGTGTGTATGTGTGTGTATGTATGTATGTAATGTAATGTAATGTAAGGTAATGTAATGTAATGTAATGTAATGTATGTATGTATGTATGTGTATGTATGTACGTATGTATGTATGTAATGTAATGTAATGTAATGTAATGCAATGTAACGTAACGTAACGTAATGTAACGTAATGTAATGTAACGTAATGTAATGTAATGTAATGTATGTGTGTATGTGTGTATGTATGTATGTATGTATGTATGTGTGTATGTATGTATGTATGTATGTATCTATGTATCTATGTATCTATGTATCTATGTATCTATGTATCTATGTATCTATGTATCTATGTATCTATGTATGTATGTATGTATGTACGTATGTATGTATGTATGTGTGTGTGTGGATGTGTGGATGTGTGTATGTGTGGATGTGTGGATGTGTGGATGTGTGTTTGTGTGTATGTTTGTATGCATGTATATGTATGTGTATATGTATGTGTACGTGTGTATCTATGTACATGGTCCACATATGGGTCGTATGTTAATATTAGGAAATTCCCCAAATCACACATGATTTTGGAGGTTGATGTATTGTCATCAGCCACATGTCTTACCAGAAACGGGGGGAAGCCCCCTTTCTATTTTTGGCCGTCCATCAATGCGGAACATGGTTTTACGAACGACGGTTCGTTTTGGGGTACTGTACTATTGTCCAGCAACAATTGGGTCCAAATTAGTTGTGTGGTACCTCTCATTACCAAGAATCAGTTCAATAATCGAATGAGACAAAGATTCCCTGGATTAATCTTATTACATTATCACAACTCTTGTTGACACGACATGACACGACCATCACAAATGAGGATGCAACCAATAAACTGCTCTAAGAATGGGTATGTCTAGCTTAATCATGGAGTAATGTGGGTAAAACAATAATAAACCATCCCACAAATAACTATAGGTGGTATGGTTACAATTCCCAGTCGACTGGGTGGTGTATGACATTGTTTTACCCACAAAAAATTGGGATATGTCCTGGTAGGTTCTTTTTTGAATCGACCACCGGTTTCCACCTGATTTGGGCCATCCACGGGGTCTTCAGTGTTTCGTTTCGAACAGCAATTGCGGATCCAATGGAACAACAATAAAAAAAACTCATCCTGTTTCATCTGTTTCCATTCATTTCCCATCTGTGATATGACTTTGGGGATCTTTGGGGCACCAATATCAATATATCTCCATGAAAAATGCCTCTCCCGTTGCGACTCCCCGTTCCCATGGAGTGAAACGGAGTGAAACCGAGCGTCGGCATCCACACCTCAGTGAAACATCATGGCAACCTCCAGGAACCGGATACGAATCCGAAAAAATCTTGGTGGCTCAATGGGAGATCTTCAGGATCCAATTGATGGAGGTACGTTAGTACCATATTTTGGGCCATATTTTGTGGCTGGATGAACATCAATGGAGTACCCTGAGTACCAATCCGCTGGTTGATCATGACTGATTTGCCTCTCCGGTGGTTGACCATTTTTGGGCCCCCATTTTAAAGGTAACACATCCACCACGAGAACTGCCTTTTGGTTGGCTTCGCCGAGGAACTGCAAGGTCTCATTCCGGCGAAAGATCTCTTGTCCCGACGGACAACTGCAGGCATCCGGAGACGTTGAGGCCAATGGGGACTTGCTGTCTTTCGGACATTTCCTGGGCTCGGAAAATGAGAAATTTTAGGGGAAACCTTCCAGACATGAAAAATGGTGATTTAATATGATTTAATGGGATTTTATGGTGATTATAGGAATTCAATCAACCAAAAAACCGGGATGTTAGTGGATATACCATCTGGTAAACGTTTCCAATACGTTTACATAGCTATAGAAAATCACCAGTTTTTATGGGTAAATCAACTATAAATAGCCATGTTCAATAGCTACGTTAAAAATTATCAGAGGGTACCAGAAAAATATGTTTTATAACGCACAATCCGTCTAGAAATGGATGATTTGGGGCTAGCGTTTTAGGAAACCTCTTTTTTTCCCTGCAGCTTAATCAAACATGGGAGGCTGGAAAATCCACCCTGTATACTTATTAGTTGATTTTCCCAGCGAACCAAACCTCTATTGAGTTCGGGGATTTTCAATGGCACCATGTTTGCCTGAGGGTAAACGGATAGAGGACATGGATTTTGAAGAATCATCCGCTGGTTAAACTGGTTAAATCATGAGACATATTTATGTTGTGTTTCCCTGGGAAGCGGCTTGGAAGATGAGAAATTTGGACCAACGGACCAACGGAAGATGTTCAAAAGTGGTCTGTGCTCTACAATGTGGGGCCCCCAAACGTTATGTTTGTTGGTTTATAACCCCATCTAACTATGGTTATAAGTACCATAAACCCTATAGCTAGATATTGTAGTTATGTTCGCCAACTTAGCTATCGACTGGGGGCCCCACATTGTACATCCACTGGTTGATAATCATATTTTCTCTCCAATGCAATGGCCGGTTTGGAAGACTACCCTCTGGTAAACTAACATAGCTATTGAAAATGGCCATTTATAGTGAGTTTTCCCATTAAAATTGGTGATTTTCCATAGTTATGTTAGTTTACCAGAGGGTATGCCCCATTTTCCGACACTAGCAATTTCCATCTATAGATACTGAGGTTTCCACAAAATGCCAATCTGCACAATAAAATGACCCAAATGGGGGTCAAAACCCTGGTACCCTGGTGAAGACCAAAATAGCTGGCAAAGGGATGTTCATCTCTCCAAATATTGCATAATAGATCTTGATTCCTCTCCAAATAGTACAATCATCCGTAATCATGGGATCCTGAAAGTGATGGATATTCTCTCTACTCCAGGATCATGAAACAAACACAATCCGAAAATATCAAAAGAAGGTGGCGGCAGGCCGTGTTGGCGAATCACCCGGGGATGGTCATCACATCATGGGGATTCGCCAACTCATGGCTTCACCCAACAAAACCTATGGGTGCAATGGTATGGGCATGGTTCAGACAAACCCTCCAACAAAAAACCCTTCAAGGGATTGCCCTTGTTCCATACTTCTATCCCATACTTCTCTTGTTTTTGCCCCGTTCACATGTGAAGCCCATCCAACATACCCATCGAAGTCATCGAAGTTAGGAGTCTTACATGTGCTGTTGCTCTCAGCATTGAAGAAATTCTCTGGGCACTTGACGCACTTCGTCCCATTCCCCTCCCAACCTGGGGGAATGTCGGCCGCCATGCGCACTGAACGTGACAAAAACATACAAAAACCACGTTAAGGAGAAACACACAATCCAATAAGAATCCAAAACAGTGATGATCAAAGTAGGTAATGACTCCAGGGTAAAACCTCAGCGGTATCTTGTCACGCCATAATGAACGGATCACGGGATCTCACCCAGAATGAAACGGACGCGGGAAAATGTTTTTGTATTACGTACGGGTGGCCAATTTGTGTGATTTCATGGAGTTTCATGTCAGTATATGTTTTTTGTTAAAGAAAACTATCTGTTGACTTGATTTGCACATCTGTTTTTTAATTTAAATTGCCACTTGGAAACCTCTCAACTGGGAGATCTTGTTTACAGGGACATCTGCGTGCTGCATAATTTGACCCTGTTTCATATTGGGAACTGAACATATGGCTGAAATCAGCAATCTTCCGGATGGATTCTGTGCCCTCACTTGAACATAGCTATTGAAAAATAGCCCATGGTAGATGACTTACCTAGTGAACTTGGTGATTTCCACTTCGCAAACTGTGAAAAACTACCAGAGGCTACCCCTATGCCCATGGCAGCGGATCAAGCCCACATCGCCACATTGCCTGGCAGGCATTGACACAGGACATCTGGCAGAAATCGGTCCGGAGACACGCGGAGCTTCTCATTCAAGACTTGGTGGCATTCCTTGGCACCGAAAGAAAAACTGCTCGACATTGTGAGACATAGAATGACATAGATATGGGGGTTTCCATAGTCATGGGGGTACTGCAAAATAGATGGTTTTAATGGAAAATCAATCTAGAAATGGATGATTTGGGGGGATTACCACTGGTCAACTAAGAGTTTGCTATAGAACATCACTTTTTATAGTAGGTAAATCATAGAACTAAATGGATCATGGCTTCCATAGCTATGTTAGTTTACTGGAGAGTAGATTGTGGTCTGGTTCTGCTAGGATGAGGTAGGGCTTTGCATCGCAAATTGGAAGTCGTAATATAAGCTCGTCAAACATCCCTGTTTGGATTGCTAACATCATTCTGATTCTAGAGCAAATTAAAAATGGCCCCACTCTGCATGCCAGCTCTTTTCCACCCTCTCGCAAATATCCCAACGGAATGTTTTGGGGAGCTTGGACTGCAACGCAACCACCAGGTTGCCCCAGTTCAAAAGAAGACTGGATCAAAGGTAGATGAGG
Source organism: Cladocopium goreaui (assembly GCA_947184155.2). Taxonomy (NCBI): domain Eukaryota; class Dinophyceae; order Suessiales; family Symbiodiniaceae; genus Cladocopium; species Cladocopium goreaui. The sequence continues at coordinate 518,154 of CAMXCT020004445.1, forward strand.
AACATAATAACAGGACCAAAAACACAGGAATTTGACAGAATCCAAACGTTTCAATCAAACAAATTCTATGACTTCCTCTCTAAACCACCACACTTCATACCTGGGAAACTGCTTTGAAGACCAACATCTAGCGATTTACTCATGCAAAGTCTTTTCAGTGTCCTTGAGGGAAGGGTATACTGAGGTCAACACCATTGAAGTCCCATCATATTCCAGTAATTCCCGGTATATATCATATTCATATCCCCACTAAAAACCACCATGTTTGATGGTTCAATCACCATTTTTCATGGTTACATCAGCATTCTTCGGCGCTGGGCCCACCTGTGGGGTTCGCGGAATCTTTTCTTCGCTGGCCCAGCATTGCTGATTTTGGGGGAACCCTGGAGGGAGAATGACATGGGACCTGAACTGGTTGGTGGTTTCAACCCATTTGAAAAATATTAGTCAGTTGGGATGATTATTCCCAATACATGGAAAAATAAAAAATGTTCCAAACCACCAACCAGTTTTGAAGCCCCATCAAAACTGCAATAGCAGAACAATGAAGCGTATGGAAGCGAACAAAAACTTATCGGAGTCGGAAGCCCCATATGTCAAGGCTCGTAGCCTTTGGCCGGCTTGGACATCTCGATGTAACTGGACATGCGAAGATGTCTGCCATCCATCAGCTCCCTGGCGGGGAGGTGATCGCTTGTTGGATGGCCAATCAAACAGACGTCAGTTTGAAATGGATAAGCTACCCCAAACTCACAAACATATATAGATCTCGAGTGTCAATCATGGATTCATTTTTAGCCCGGCTGCTGAAAACTGGATGGGTGCCATTTTTGTAGCCAATTGCAAGTATTTGGGGAGAACCCCCAAATTAATCAACTAGGCTTTATGAATCCCGGGACACCTCAGAATATCTTAGAATCCAGTTGTTCGTGGATACATCGGCCCCCTGGAAGTTTTCTCCGGAAAAATCGTGCCATACGAGTACCAATTTGCATCCAGAAACTTAGATTCGTTTGACAGCAATTTGAGGGCTCTCTGGTGTCGGCTGGTTTCTACCAAGGACATCACCTACACTGGAGGTTTCAACATGTTTCTTGTGGTTTTCTTATGCTTTCTAGCGGGTGTCTTATGCTGCACCCTGGAATGTTGCGATGTCAAGGCTTCAAACAGCCCAACGCAAGACGAAAAGATCAATACGTTGAGGAAGCGGGATGAGTGCCGTTGCCCATCAACTACTGTACCATCTATCTGCTCCATGTATGGTATATTCACCCCCATTTGGGTCATCTTTGGTGTAAATGGTGATGACATGTTGATAAATATTCCATACATATCACACATCATATGGATACCATATTTCACTCACCTGAAATAAGCTCTCTTCTTGGCATAGTTACCCTTACATTCACCATGAACTTCCGGTGACATGAGGCTCCGTGGACCGTCCTTGCAGGTTCTTCGTCTAAAAGTGTGGAGTTTTGGAGGTCCACATAGACACCCTGCTCAATGACCTGAAGGCAGGATCTCATCGTGACAGAACAGTGACAGTGATGCACTGTTCTGTGGGAAAAGCAACCAAGGGGGGTGAAAACCACTTGGTGCAGCCCTGATTTTTTGATGTACTCAACATGACTTGTTGATGGTTTTTCAACCCATGCCATGAATACAGTCAATAAGGATTAATCAGGATCATCATCCTAGAAGGCATGGAAGTCAAAAACACTTGAAACCATCAACAAGATGCGTATGCGAATCGGTGCTTCCCGTCGTGGATATGTTTAAATAGTTTATTCGCTCCAGCTGCTACACACTAACCACTTGTTCAGTGGAATTGTGGAATAACCCCAGATACATGTATGTATAACATATGTATAACATATGTATAACATATGTATAACATATGTATAATAATGTATAATAATGTATAATAATGTATGATAATGTATAATAATGTATAATAGTGTATAATAATGTATAATAATGTATAACAATGTATAATAATGTATAATAATGTATAATATAGATATATAATAATATATGTATATCTATATGCGTATGTATATCTATATGTGTATGTAAATATATATATATATCCTGGTATTATCAAGCGTTTACTGGAATGCACGTCCAAAAACACGTCTTGCAAATCACGGCCGCTTTTTCATCACGCCTGTTTCAAGACCTCCGGGGTGAGGCCCACGTTTGGATTGTTCGACAGGTCCAGGACAATGAGATTCGGGGGCATGGCCTTGGATCTCGCCACTGGGACCCTGGGATTTCCCAAGCTATATACCCTCTGGTAAACATACAAAAAAACCATTGAAAATGGTCATTTATAGTGGATTTTCCCATTAAAAATGGTGATTTTCTATAGCTATGTTAAATTACCAGAGGGTATATACTGGTTGGTGGTTTTAACTGAAGGGTAAACCATTGATGTTCATCCCATGAAAATGGGAAAAACAATGGAATAACCATTATGATATCATCCCATAAAAATAGCCATAATAATTGGTTGGTGGTGCATTTTCACCATCTTGAAAAATGATGGAGTTCGTCAATGGGAAGGATGACATCCCATATATAAAATGGAAAATATATAATGTTCCAAACCACCAACCAGTATATACATATATATGGATATATATATATATATATGGCGTGTAAAACACTTAATTACCAACTGGTGTGCACATCCAAGTATAGTAAGACTACTAAATTGCGCAAGTTCCACTGTTCCACTGTTCGATATTGCTATAGCGTCTATATTGGATGTATGATATGATTGGTGGTGTATTGACGTTTGGTACAGCCTGGCATCATGGCGCTGAGCTGCATCCACCCAGGTGATGTTGTTGTTCTGCAGGGCCACCTTTCCTAGTGAGGTCCACCTCGGCGTGACCAAGTTACCGGGGTCGATAGAAGAATTTGGACGATTCGACACACATATCTATCTACCGATCTATCTATCTATCTATCTACCGATCTATCTATCTATCTATCTATCCACCTACCGATCTGTCTATCTATCTATCTATCTATTTATCTATCTATCTATGCACTTAATACATGTATGTATGTATGTATGTATGTATGTATGTATGTATGTATGTATGCATGTATATATATATATATATATGTATGTATGTATGTATATATATATACACATTATTATACGCAAATTATAGAGGGACCGAGGGACCATCTCATCATCCCAATGGGAATGGGTCAGCGCTACGCAGGGAATTATTGTTGGGAATGGGGAAGGTAGAGTTTGATTCATCTACCCTCTGGTAATTTAACATAGCTATTGAACATGGCCATTTATAGTGAGTTTTCCCATTAAAAATGGTGATTTTCCATAGTTATGTTAGTTTACCAGAGGGTAAGATGTTTGAACAATGGAATCTGCAAACGATGTTTGATTCATCTAAGTATTGATATACTATTATTGATTCATCTACTAAGATGTTGATCATCTACTGGATGGAACAATTGACAAAAAACATCTTAGTAGATGGAACATCTTCAAATTGATTCATCTAAGATGCTTGATTGGGGAATGTTCCATCAACTGATGATTTTTAACATATTAGAATAGTTTGGAGAGCAGAAACTGCCAAATTTTTGTTTGTGGATGTTTTTCGAATTTGAAGCCACCACCCAGAAATGCTCGAACTAGGTGGTAGAAACTAGATCGAATACATATGCTTTCAAACAGCTTATTCAGAAACCTTCAGTGTTGATGGAAATACGTTGCTAAAGGAAACCTTTGCCAAGAAAAAACAAAGTACCCTCCGGTAGTCAGGCAGAGCAATGGACAATCCCTTATGTATTGATCATTTAGCCATTGAAACATCCAGTTAGCCAGTTAGATTCGAGATTTCCCAGCCTGCCATATTTGATTGGGTACCCTTTTGGACCCTCCAATGTGCCCGAAGTTGAATAGTTCGAGATATATAGACCTCTGTTCTTGCTGGCGTCTTGTGTTGAGCTGCATGGAACTTTAAACAACCTAAAACGCCTCAGAACAATCAGTCCATCAGAAATTCCCAGAAGTATGCTGCAAGGTGACCCCATTAAAATCAACCTGCCCTGTTTTTCACAGCCCCTAACTGACCAAAAGATGTTCGGCTACTGGCATTTTGTGGCTCAATATATACAAATTTCTTCCACGACCATACTGGCCATACTTCAAAACAACAGCCAGCTTCCGTATCCAGAATTTTGCTCCTATTCGACCCTTGACATCTACTTAACAAGCCGCTGCCGACGAGTGACAATGGGCTTTTCCAACTTTCCAAGTCTGGGAAGGGACCGGTCAGCTGGCAACCGGAAGCTTCCTTGCAGCTTCTCAAAGGACTGGAATGAAAAATGATTCCGTGGGAGTTTCGATCAGAATATCTTCCGTAGCCTTCGGGAATCTAGCTTGGCTGGAATTGAAAATCCCCTAGTTATGCTTTCTCATCTATAGACAATGTATCTTTTAAACATATGGTTTTGTTCCCTTGCCATGTTTGATTTGTTTGATTAGCACAGGGTATACCAACGGGCCAATACAGCTTTCTTGACTTCAGCTTGCACACCCATATTTGGTACATATTGGTACCAAATGCTGCTGTTTTCCAGCAAACCATAAAGAGGGGTGAGGATAACCAGTATTTCTTTAGTTAGGATTCTTCGGGTAACAATTGAATTGATAAGGTCGAACAAGGTGAAAAACATGCAGTTTTCTTTTTGATGTGCTGCTTTGTTCATTCTGCATAGGTCGTGATTTCCGAACAACTGGCAGAGATCTAAATCATCCTAAATCAATCAATATCCACAGCCACTTGGAAATAATTCTGAAGTATGCTGTGGAATCAGTGGAAATCAATTTTGTTTTCCTGAATACTCACGGGCGCAATCAAATAACCTACAAATTGTCCGGTCTTTCCTCGCTACCATGGTGTCACATTGTTTTTGTGGGAAGTTTTGCCAAAAAAACACCAGATATTCACTGGTTGGTGGTTTCAACCCTCTGAAAAGTATGAATGTCAGTTGGGATGATTATTCCCAATATATGGAAAAATGTTCCAAACCACCAACCAGCCAGTTCAGTTTGAAGTTTGGATTGGATCTGACAAGGACCAGACTAGGGACGGAAATGCATCTACGAGGTGGTGCCCATGACAACTAGTTCGTTCTCCCCCCCTAATCGACACAAATTATTGGAGTTATGTTCACAAACTTTGAAATATGGGGCACCAGTCACCAGTTTGTAACTTCATCTAAGTTCATCTAACTATATCTAACTTCATCTAACTTGATCTAACTTCATCCAACTTCATCCAACTTCATCTAACTTCATCTAACTTCACTGCATGTCTTTTCATTCCAACCCAGTTCCCAATGTTAATGCCAGCTTCGATGGTATGCAAATGCCTGCAGAGTCCCACCAACCTGCAGCATTCCATAACTCCAAAAAAATCGGTTTCATGATGTTCACGGTAGATATCTCATGAATCATCATGATATATCATATATCATCATATATCTAGACTTAATGGTGATTATAAACCAACTATAAATGCTACATAATGCTTAATGGGTAAATCAACGAACTAAATGGCCTTTTTCAATAGCTATGTAACAAATTACCAGAGGGTAATCAACAAATATGGTGGTTTCCGTAAATGCTGGTACCCAAATAGCTGGATGGTTTTTGTCAGGGAAAATCCATCTAGAAATGGATGATTTTGGGGTACCCCTTTTTTAGGAACCCCCCATATATCTCTACTTAGTGGTGATTGTAAACCAACTTACAAGTGGGGAGGATTCCCCAAAGAGCCTCTGGTAATGGAACATGGAGCTTTAAAACTGGAAAACATTCGAGCTCAATGGGACTTTTTCCAGCCATGTTTGATGAAGGGTGGTCGAAAAAACCATGTACGGAAGAGGAACTAGATTATTTGTTTCCAATCTCTTCAGTCAGGTTTGGCAAATCTTAGCCAATGTGGTAAAACAATGCCACAAACCACCCATTTGGCAATGGTAACCATACCACCTATTTTTAGTGGTGATGACCCACCTATTTATTATAATTAATGGCATTGTTTTACCCACATTAATACAATGTTATTACTTTTTTCCAGTCTCAGGCATCCCATGGTGAACGGGAGAATGCTCCAGAGAATCTGCTATGACGCTTTCGGATGGGGTACCCTTTTTGACTCACCAAAGGCAACATTTTTTGAGGGGGATCAAAATGGGCCAATAAGAGTCAGATTTTGGTCAAAGAGCATCAATATCGAAACGATCGATGGCTCATGTTGGCCAACAAATGTATAAATACTGTATAAATAAACAAGCAAATTGCTAAACCATTTGTTGGGGGGTCACTAATTATGAGCCATCTCTACTTGTTAATGATTGAACAATAAAACTGTGGATCAACATCAAGGTTTCATCTCAATGACAAGCAAACCATCTGGCCGGCCCAGAAAAACATCCCTCCAACGAACATAACGACCCTTTTTTCTCGAGGGTTCGGTTGGAGGACTACTTTCCTACTTTAAAATATCTTTAAATGAACTATTCTCAGGGCCAAACTGTTGGTTGGATGCTTTTTTTTTTCTGCGGGGCATTCCAACTTTGAGACGTCCCCTTCGTTAACCCAAGATGTCCTTTGGAAAACACAAAATATGGAATTACCAAACCGTATGAATTGATTGTTCCCCACCAGCTTGGTTTGTATGCTCATTATGCTCCCTACGGTTGATTCTATCCCCATCATTGTTGGCCATATCCTTATTCATCATTAAAACGGGACAGAAAGTGTTATCATAGTGTTGTCAAACATTGATCATTACCACACCTCGCATATCCTAAAATTCCATGGTTGTATCCCCCAATTCGCATTTTTGTGCCTATCTGACCCACCAAAAAAACCTTGGGAATCTCAACATATCTCAACTTGTTCCAAGTCACTTCAAAAGGTCTGTGAGGTTACCATTCAAGGGAGATCCTCTGAAGTCCAACAACTTCAACGCAGGGAACACGCCCTGACGCGTGTTGTGTGAGACTTCTGCCCTTTTGGTGTCCCAAGGAACAGCGAACTAGTAACAGATGATGCAGGGATGACCTTGTTCTTTGCCTTCGTTTTTTGCAAATGGATATAAATGCATTTTAATGAAGGCAAAATGGATGCAAATTGATGTGTTTTACAGGTATAAATGGATGTGTTGGAACAGTTGATGCTTTCAGCACGTTGATCAACAAGTTTTATCAGCTTCGGGAATGTTCATTTGGTTGATCAACATAGAGAATTTTAGAGAAACATCAAATTAATGATTAATGTAGGTGAGACAATGTCATAAACCACCCATGACTGGGAATGGTAACCATAGCACAGCTATAAAAATGATGATGACTGGGGGATGGTTTATGGATGTTCGTGCCTACGGGTGGAAAACCGAACCAGCGTTTTGCATGTTTCTATGTCTTTCATGGGGTTAAGGGGGTGGGGTGGGGTGGGGTGGGCTAATAACGTTCATTTGCACTGCCTCACATACATGATGCTACGCTACTGTACGTCTTCTTGCACTTCCTCACATACATGGTGCTACGCTACTGTACGTCTTCTTGCACTTCCTCACATACATGATGCTACGCCACTGTACATCTTCTTGCCCTGCCTCACATACATGATGCTACGCTACTGTACGTCTTCTTGCCCTGCTTCACATACATGATGCTACGCTACTGTACGTCTTCTTGCACTTCCGCACATAGATGATGCTACGCTACTGTACGTCTTGTTGCACTTCCGCACATACATGATGCTACGCTACTTTACGTCTGCCTCACATCCATGATGCTACGCTACTGTACGTCTTCTTGCACTGCTTCACATACATGATGCTACGCCACTGTACGTCTTCTTGCCCTGCCTCACATGCATGATGCTACGCTACTGTACGTCTTGTTGCACTTCCTCACATACATGATGCTACGCTACTGTACGTCTTCTTGCACTGCCTCACATACATGATGCTACGCTACTGTACGTCCTTCTTGCACTTCCGCACATAGATAATGCTACGCTACTGTATGTCTTGTTGCACTTCCGCACATAGATGATGCTACGTCACTGTACGTCTTCTTGCCCTGCCTCACATACATGATGCTACGCTACTGTACGTCTTCTTGCACTGCTTCACATACATGATGCTACGCTACTGTACGTCTTCTTGCACTGCCTCACATACATGATGCTACGCTACTGTACGTCTTCTTGCACTTCCTCACATACATGATGCCACGCTACTGTACGTCTTGTTGCACTTTCGCACATAGATGATGCTACGCTACTGTACGTCTTGTTGCACTTCCGCACATACATGGTGCTACGCTACTTTACGTCTTCTTGCACTGCCTTACATACATGATGCTACGCTACTTTGTCTTCTTGCACTGCCTCACATACATGATGCTACGCTACTGTACGTCTTCTTGCACTTCCTCACATACATGATGCTACGCTACTGTAAGTCTTCTTGCACTTCCGCACATACATGATGCTACGCCACTGTACGTCTTCTTGCCCCGCCTCACATACATGATGCTACGCTACTGTACGTCTTCTTGCGCTGCTTCACATAAATGATGCTACGCTACTGTACGTCTTCTTGCACTGCCTCACATACATGATGCTACGCTACTGTACGTCTTCTTGCACTTCCTCACATACATGAAGCTACGCTACTGTACGTCTTGTTGCACTTCCGCACATAGATGATGCTACGCTACTGTACGTCTTGTTGCACTTCCGCACATACATGGTGCTACGCTACTTTACGTCTTCTTGCACTGCCTCACATACATGATGCTACGCCACTGTACATCTTCTTGCCCTGCCTCACATACATGATGCTACGCTACTGTACGTCTTCTTGCACTGCTTCACATACATGATGCTACGCTACTGTACGTCTTCTTGCACTGCCTCACATACATGATGCTACGCTACTGTACGTCTTCTTGCACTTCCGCACATAGATGATGCTACGCTACTGTACGTCTTGTTGCACTTCCGCACATACATGATGCTACGCTACTGTACGTCTTGTTGCACTTCCGCACATACATGGTGCTACGCTACTTTACGTCTTCTTGCACTGCCTCACATACATGATGCTACGCTACTGTACGTCTTCTTGCACTGCCTCACATACATGATGCTACGCTACTGTACGTCTTCTTGCACTTCCGCACATATATGATGCTACGCTACTTTACGTCTTCCTGAATTTCCTCACATACATGATGCTACCCTACTGTACGTCTTCTTGCACTTCCGCACATATATGATGCTACGCTACTTTACCTCTTCCTGAACTTCCTCACATACATGATGCTACGCTACTGTACGTCTGCTTGCACTTCCTCACATAGTAGGGGATGGGTAATGTTCTATTTCCCATTTTGTGGTTTTTGTTTCATCATTACACTATCATTACAGGTTGCCCCGGTAGTATGGCATTGCTTACTTTTCTTTGTTTGCCTAATATTGTATGATATGAGCCTTCGCTGTCAGGTCAGATGCTCAGCGTGCTGGGCGGGTTCTTGGGTCTTGTCTGCAGTTGTTGGATGGTGCTGGCATTTGAATTTTACATATATATATATATATGTGTGTGTGTGTGTTTCTATAAAAGTATATTAAATAAATTCATGCATCGATTTACAAATACATGCAAAGATAGATGTGAAAATATAGAAATGTTATGTTAGCGTTCATCCGGAATGCGCAGGTTTCTGTGACAACAAATGTGCCTGTGTATTCATGAGCTTTTTGGCTTTGAAATGCCAGAACTTCGTAACCAATTGCATATTTGCCTCTACGGCCTTACATTGCTGCGTTTGCTTCGCACTGCGAATGTGAAAGAGCCTCCTCTGCTTCGTGAGTGGACAAGCGAGGATGATGATGAACTTGATGAGACACATGAGGTGGGATTTAGTCCAAGTACATCTTGGCTGTTGTTTATTTCTTGTTCTGGTGCCTAGTTTGCCAGCTTTTTTCAACACAACTTGCGTCAGGTGTTCTCGGCAGCAGTGACTGACAACGATGATGCGGCTGTCTTGGTGGCGAGATGTCTTTTGGATTGTGACGCAGGCAAATTTCGAACTTTGAGCTCATCCATTGTTGTTCTACGTGACTGTTGGGATCGATTTCAGAGACGACATGACCCATTGCCAGATGTTGTCCTACAACGAATGATAGCTTTGGAGCGCCGCATGGCTCACAATCGTGCTCCGGTCTCGATAGATGCTGTGTACAGGAGCTTGGAGATGCTTCATGCTGTCTCACCTCGGGTGGCCGCTAGAGATGAATTTTGCGTCCTTGAAACGGAATCGGCATGTCCTGGCTTCGGAGAATTTGATCCTAGCTTTCTGGTAAGGCGGTCTCAGATTTCTTCTACTCAACCATGTGTGACACGTGCGTCAACTGGTGCCATTCCTGTTCTTTGCTTCAACTTAGTTTTAGCTGGTTCATGTCATTGCGTGTGTTATTCCTTTTCGGTCGGTATCTTCTTCCTCGCCCCGGATGGTTTGGACCTTGCGGCTTCGAAACTTCTAAGGTCTTAGATACTCCGGACATGCACGCCTGGCGATCTCCTTGCTTTGAAGTTTCTTCTGAGTCCATTGAGAATGAGGAGGATGTCATAAGTTGTCCTGGCCCCGACGACTCCCTGCCACATCGCATTGTCAAGGTGCGCGATCTTTGGCGAGAACAAGATGACTTCATGGAAGAGTTGGTGAGGCCGGGTTTTTACATTAAAAAAAGCGGGAATTGTTATGTTGACGTTGTTTCGGAGAGTGCATGGTCTATTCTTTTTTTCTGTGGGATGCTTTTTCAAACGCACGCAGGAACTCGGAGCCTGCCTGTGCCTTTGGTTCTGGCAATGTGTGGCCGCTGCCAACGGATTCTGCAGGAGTCGGTGGCACTTCGTCTTCGACTTCGGTTTTGCCACCTTTTGACCTCAGGGAATTTTGGGAAGAGGAAGATGCATGGGTGCATTCCTTGACAGAGGATCTTGCGCCACGTTCACAAGCCGTGCCTCCACCGTTTGATCTGACAGAGTTTTGGAAAGAAGAAGATGCATGGGTGCAATCCTTGACGGTCTCTCCACGCAAGGCGTCGCATACTTCGCCTGCTGCTCCTGCATCCTCCACCTCAATGTTGGATCGAGCTGCTCCCGTCGAAAATCGCGTGGCAGATCAATCGGAAGTGACGGAGAAAAAAAAGAGAAAGTTCAAATGGGGAGAATGTCAATGTGGAAATTACGCTGTCACTCCATGGATCTTCAAAAGTGGTCGCAGAAAGGGAGCATTGAAACTCGTGTGCCGAAGTTTCTTCAAGAGAGAGAGACTCGATGTTGGTTGACACAAGATTTCGATATGAGTGGTTTTCCAGAAATTCCAAAGCCTATGAGAGATTTGTATCAAAACCTTGAGATGAGCTTTGAACGCAATGCACGCCAGGGATCTTAAGAGATGCACATGGAGACAAAAAGAGTGCATGAAACGCTTTTCCACCTGCTCTTGAACCATTGACATGAATCCTGTGGAACATGTTGATTCTGATCCATAGCTGTGAGAACATAGATAGATAATGATAGATAGATAGATAGATAGATAGATAGATAGATAGATAGATAGATAGATAGATAGATAGATAGATAGATAGATAGATCGATAGATCGATAGATAGATAGATAGATAGGTAGATAGGTAGATAGGTAGATAGGTAGATAGGTAGATAGATAGATAGATAGATCGATAGATAGATAGATAGATAGATAGACAGACAGATAGATAGATAGATAGGTAGGTAGGTAGATAGAGAGAGAGAGATATATATATATACACACATGCGTCGTTATATATGTATATATAGTCTGGCATAAGAATAGAAGTATAAATCTAGTTGTGACCAGATGCGCCAAGCCGTTTGCAAAACCCAAGGTCCTTGCATGTTGTATGCGCCGAAGTTTTCCGGTTCAATGAAGAAAGGTTCCTGCACGGAATCTTGGTCCTGTCTCTCGTTTCGGACATGGGTCATGGAAAAGCCAAAGGAAACGGAAAGGCTAAGCATGAGTGCCATGTGTGTGGCAAAAGTGGACACCGCGCGACTTCGTGTCCGCAGCTTGCCCAAGACGTCTTGAAGGCGTTGACCAAGCAGTGTCGGGCAGAAGATTTGTCAGAGCACTTGCGGCAGCAGAAACTTCTGCGTTGCGTGGGAGTGAAGTCTAGGCCACACCGTTCTCTGAAAAAAGCCAGTGGACATCGTGGTTCTCTTCCTACCAGACTTGGAAAGCTGCTTCTCATGCCCAGAAAAACAAGAAACAGACTCGGAAGCGAGGTTCAAAACAGAAGCACAGAGAAAAGGATCACTTGCGCAAGCCTTGTGCCATGAAAGATCATGCCAAGCAAAAAAATGCACTGAAAGAGACATCGTCAAAGCCCACAACCATCTCAAAGAACAAGCCTGGTTGTGGAAACCCGAGACATGTGCCTGCGGAGGATCGTGGATTCGGGCTTCCTACAAAGAATCGCAACATCGTGGATGGGGTCGCTTGTTCTGGAGATGCTCAGACTGCCGCAGATTCAGCGATGTCATGGATCACAGTTTGCTTCCCCGTGTCCACATGCCTTTGCCCCACATAGATGAGGCTGTCACTTTGTACTTCCAGGGATCCACCGCTCCAACCTTGGAAGCTATGGCAAGCAACTTGGGCCACAACGGTCAGAGCAAGCCGAGTCTGCAAAAGATTCGCTCCGCACTTCTGACCTTCGAAGCCGAGGCGGCAAAGAAACGACAACACAAGAGAAAGTTACGAGGCATCGTAGAGGCAGATGCCACTTCTCTGCGAAAAATGAAACTGCCAAAGACGACGACTCTCAGGTATTTTCAAGCATTCGGAGTGGCCAGCCGGGATTCTAGAGAGGTGCAGCTCTACGATTTAGGCTAGGTGGGACTGAGCACGCATCACAGCAGTTATAACCATGTTGGAAAACCGAACACGTAATCAGTCTGAACATGTGATATTTGCGAAACTTTGAGTATGAAATCGCTAAATTATTTCTATGGTTGATACCTTTAGATGGACTTCGCCTTTCTTCTCAATGCTCGCAAGGCTTCGCAGATGCTCAGAACTATGGCAAGCCACCCGTGGAGAGTGCAAGAGCCATTGAAAGTGTGGGTGGACTCAATGCTGTGACTCGTGAAGGAACCGTCTTGTGTTCGGACGGTGCCAGATGCTTCCCAGGCTTATGTCGCACCAAAAAAATCAAACACTTCTGTTGCTCCCATCGGCAGAGTCAGTTCAATGTGAAAAAGAGATGGCAGGGGAAGACCATTGATGTCCATACGGGCACAATTGACAATGTTTGGCGGCTGATCAAAGGATCCTTGCCTAAGAATCTTCATACGAAGAATGCTAGGAATCCAACCTTGCTCAATGGCAAGATTTGGACGCATGTTCGCGCTTGGCAGTGGAGATGGGAAAACAGTTCCCACAAAAACCTCTCCAAGCTCACTGCAGAGGTTGTGAAGAACACTTAGCGCAGAAAAAAAGAGAAGGCCGCTGAGGTTTTTGACATGTCCAGTGAAAAGTACGCGCGCGCACTTTTTAAGGAAATTCAACTATGACAGAGATGCAAAACCACTGTGATTTTTTGGGATGAAATGAATGATGAACAGTGCTAACGTTGGAACCGCGGGTTCGATAAACCACCGCCGGGATGTTTATGGCATTGTTTTACCCACATTAATCATGGCAAGGAATCATTGAACTGAACATATGGACTGAAACCACCAAGGCCAGATCTTCCATGATCGTTCAGCACCAGATTTCAGCCACCGCAGTCAGTTTTACGACTGCGGTGCCAAAACAAAAAAATTGCACCTGTTTGCACCTGAGATCGTTGGATCGTAGGCGTGAAGGAGCAAAAGATTGGAATGTGTCTGACATTGTTTTTTTCACTTCTCTCGCTTCCCCATCCTCCCCACGCATTCTGGCAGCGTCAAAGTATATGAAGAAATCATGACCGCAACTCGTCGACCCTCGCCTCCAAGGCAACTTCTCGGACAGCGGTGATGATAGAGACGGGGTTGAATTCTGTGCGGTTTCTCCCCAGTGTTATCTTGGTGTTGGAAAGCTTCAAGGTTTCCTGGCCCAAGGCGGCCAAGGTGCTCAAAGAGTTCGAAGAGTTGATGGAATTGATGCGGATTCAATCCCTCTCGGGGACCCTTTAGGGACAAAAAATGTGTGTTCAGTGACAATGATGGGTCACTGTTTGGTCGTTTCAACCCATGCCAGCCACAAAAGGTTGCATTGTTTCATTGCGGGTCATCATCCCTTGAGGACGAAAAACCCAACATATTAACACATTTGGAATTCCAACCCCCAAATCAGAATATGTGTTCGATACAGGTGAAATGCAAAATGCCGATTTTGTGGCGGTTTCGACCCTCCAGTTTTATTCTTGGCTGGTGAAAACCCCGAAAGTTGGCTTGCGAAATCTCCAAATTGTAACCCAGGCTCCAACTTGTGTAGTTTCACTCCTGCCCATGCTTTGATAAAGTTGAAGGATCCATTCACGGAGGTATTGGACAAATCCACCTCGGACTCATATGGAGCACCCTGGGTGCTCCGCCAAACATGGCTGGGAAACATGAAGATAGCCGTGTATTTCATGTCATGGTCATGTTTGCTTTTGGAAGGAACCCCAGGTACAGTAGTAGCCATGTTGGACATCCATGTTTGACGTCTGTGTCAGAATCCTGGATCCGGTTCATTCCCCACCTGTCAGGTGAGGGTTGTGAGAGTTTATGTCAGCTCATCCTCCTCCTTCCTCCGCCGGACCTCAACTGCAAGCTCTAGATCGCAGTGTTCCCCGCCGGACCCAAACAGCAACCCCTGCATCAAAGTGATCCCCGCCGGAATTCAACTGTAAGCTCTAGCTACATCGCAGTGTTCCCCGCCGGACCCGAACAGCAACCTCTGGATCAAAGTGATCCCCGCCGGTCCTCAACTGCAAGCTCTTGATCGCAGTGTTCCCCGTCGGACCCCAACAGCAACCTCTGGATCAAAGTGGCCGGACCTCCACCGCAAACTCCGGATCAGAGTGTTCCCCGGACGTTCCCGGCTGGACCTCCACCGCAAGCTCCGGATCAAAGTGCTCCCCGCTGGACCTCAACGGCGAGCTCCGGATCAGAGCGTTCTCCGCCGGACCTCGACCACTAAGAATCTCCGAAGATATACCAGATAGAGTGCCAGAAAGAATGTCAGAAGATATGCCAGATACATATGCCAGAAAGAATATCAGATAGACTTAGAATGTCAGAATATATACCAGAAAGAATGCCATATAGAATGTCAGAATGTATGTATATATATATATATGTGTGTGTGTGTGCCATATATACTTCCAGATGGTATGTCAGAAACTATGTCAGAATATATAGTGTGTCAGGGTGGGGATCGCTCGAAGAAAGTATGTTTTTCTTGACATATCTTGACGTTGACGCATCCCCATTTTGAGAAAAATCTGTGTCTCTCTGATCTTGCAGCCCAAGCCACCATTTGCAATTCACGACATCTCATCAATTGTCGGAACTCACCCGTCACTGCAGTGGAAGCCAGGTCCAGTTTCACCAATTTGTGGTTACTGCCCAAGTGGTCGATGCAACCGTGCACGTGTGAGAAACTCAAAGAGAGTTCTTTCACCTTGGATTCAATAGATTGGTTTCAAAAAAAAATGACAAGAAATCATGGATTCTACCCCCAAATCTAGAGGGTTCCTGCATTTTTACCCTAAGAAAACATGGTCCAGGTGTCCAAAAACAGACTGTAAACTCCCCCTATTTAGAATTGCTGGGTTTTCAAAATGTTCATGGTGGTAGCTCTGAAGACCAAGCCAAGAGGACATTGCTGGTTGTCCACGTCCGAGTGCGGTCAACTGCGAAATTCTCCACATCTCCGGAAACTTGCGTATGACTCAGCGAGACCCTCTCCAACTTCCAGAGGTTATTGAAGACCTGAGACAGTGCGATTTGTGATGGGTTTGGGTTTGGGCATGTTTGGGCTTCATAAGCGCAGCAACTTGGGTCAAGTTGGGTCAATGCAACCTGATTTTGGCCAACGCATAACACTGCCACATGAAATGTTTGCCGGTTTTGGGAGTCTCCCTCACTAATCATCATTGATGGCAACATCGGCGAATGAGGTTGACATGATTCGTTTTGGGTTCAGATACTTGTAACGAACCTTTAAAGAATTATGACACAGCATCCCTTTAAAGAAAACTGTGTTGTGCAAGAGCTTGCGTAACATTTTAACACAATTTCGCTTTTACCATAATTTCGTTTTTACACAAACTAGCTCTTGCACAACACGGTTTTCACACCAACTCGCTTTACCACGATTTTGTTTCTACACCAGCTAAGATAGAAAATATTCGACAAATTCGTTCAACTAGAAGATGCAAATTTGGGGGTCGCCGCCATTTGAAACAGAAGATGGTGCACACAGAGCAGCTCTTGAACAGTAGATTTGCCTGTAAAATCTGCCGCTTAGACAGTCAGAGTGGACGATCCAAGTACGAGGTGCTTTAAAATCTTTGGAGGTGCTTGTTGTATTTTGAGGTTTTGGGGTGATTTGAGGACAACGTGCAAAACACCTCAGAAAAAAAAATGGGATCCACAAATTTCACAAGGGCTGATCTGGCCACTTCAGGTGAGTCTACAGTCTTCAGCAAAAATAAACACAGATAGAAGTCAATCCGAAAGAATCACCAAGTTTGTGCGTCATCATTTTTGGCCATCTTTGGTTGAATATTCACAGAATATCTTCTATTTGAAATGGCTTTGGGGGGTGCCCAAACCAAAATCAAATGGAAGTTGGCCTCAGTGTCCCAAACTATGTCCCAAAATATAGCGTTCACACATGTTTACACCAAGAAGCCTTTATATCAACAAGCTCTTGCACCAAGACCCTTTATTCTACAGGCTTCGCTTGGCCCACCGGAACCCGGCCCAGATAAGCCGCTTTCCAATAACCAGAAATTAAATGGTGATTTCCGCGGACCGCCATTTGTCATGCCTTAGGGATTCTTCACATTTTTCTAGGCAAACAGGCATGAATCTTTCTGGTTGTTTAGGGTTCCAGGAAAGTCTGAACATATACATATATGTGGGTTTCCATAAATGGGGGTACCCCCGAATGGATGGTTTATAATGGAAAATCCATCTATAAATGGATGATTTGAGGATACCCCATTTCTGGAAACCCTCATATATATATATTATGATCGACTGTATATTAGGGGTTCTGCATACACAGTTTTGATACATGTTTCTGCCTTGGAATGCACACACTTGAAACGACCACTTGGGTAGATAAAAAGGGTGCAGACATGCTTAGATCATGACCCCATCTAGTTCTCTCATCACCAAAGCCAGAAATGTATTGGACAATACAACAATGTAATCATGTAACATGTGTATAAAAATCCAAACAAATAGAATGTTGGAAACCTGGAAAATATTTCGGGAAACATCATCTATTAAAAAAACTACCCTGGAAACGCGTGTTATTTTATCTCTGAGGATAATTCGCAAGGGATTTGATCTTCTTGGGGGTTGCTACCAAGGTGAGTTGCAGGATACTGCTGGCATCTGCTGGCCAATTTTTGAGTTTGTGCGTACCCAAAAGTAATAAAAAAACAAGAGCAGCTGAATAGCATAGCTGCCTGGTGCTTACAACTTGATGGAAAAACACTAATAAAAAACAAGGAACCATCTAGGAATCTTCAACTATAGCAAGCCACAAAAAGATAGTTAGAAACCTGAAACATGTGTGGCAAACACTGTTCTATCTTTCTTGGGGTTGCTATAGATAGTCTAGTTAAGTCTAGTTCTCAAATATCTTGAATTTTCCCGCAGCCATGGGGATCGAAGTCAGTAGTCCCAATCTTCCATAGTCCAAAAGGTTTCTGAAGATGGTGTATCTCCAACAAATAGCCCCATTTCTATTGGGAAAAGTTGAACTGGATGGAAGAGGGGAGCCCTACTTTTCAAACAGACCACCACGTGTATATAATATATATATATATATATGTATGTACATAAAACAAATTATCTGCGTATATATATATATGTGCATATCATGTAATGTTGTCTGACCAATAGTGATATCTTGTCAATAGTAGAAACATTTTTCCGCAACTCCAATTTTTCTCCAATACTAAAAGTCAATTAGCTCTATTTACTTTTAGTATTGCCAAAAGAGTCATGTTCAGACCTTGTCCAGAGGGCATGGCCAATAGTGGACCCAACATGGCAATAGTGGAAACTTTTTTCCCAACTCCAATTGTTTCTCCAATACTAAAAGTCAATTAGCTCCATTTACTTTTAGTATTGCCAAAAGAGTCAAGTAAAGCAAATCCTTTTCAAAGCAGCCTTCACTTTTGATTAGCAAAAGCTTAGATTCCAGAAATCTGATCCAATTACCAAACAGCTGATTTCCTTAATAAACCCTTATTAAAAAAAAACAAGAAAACAGGTCCACAAAGGGTACCCCCTTTGCAAGCCCCAGAATAGCAATAACAAACCTGCACCAAGCATGGCAATAGTGGAAACTTTCTTCCGCAACTCCAATTTTGTTGTCCTCCTTCTCCTTCTCCTTCTTCTCCTTCTTCTCCTCCTCCTCCTCCTCGTCCTCCTCCTTCGCCTCCACCACCTCTGCCCCCACTTCCATGTCCACTTCCGCCTTGCCAACTCTTCGCCAAACCCAACAAAACCATGGGGAATCTATCAGATACATATCATGATCCCAGCTTATAGATTCCCAAAAATTATTATAGGAAGGTTGACCCCCCCCCAAAAAAAAATAGGGGGGTAATTACTATTAAAACAAATTTTCTGTGTATATATATATATATGCATATTGTGTATACATAATTAGATAATATGTATATATATATAATTCTATATACACATAAAATACCAAATCCTCAGAGATCTCTTCACCGTTTCATGAAATCCCGAATAGGGGCAGAGGCTCGGGGTTCCCCGGAAGGCAATTGAAGTTCATTGTGTTCCAGTTTGAAAAATGTCATTTTTCACTGTGTTTTACAGTGTTTTATCTTCTTCCTATAACGTGAGAATATCAGAATTAGTTCCACATGCGATATGTTGTACGCTGTTTCAATGTTTTTTTTTCAAGTGCATCATTTTTGCTTTTCCCATAGGAATTGCGTGTTTTTTTTTGGAAATTCAGGTTTCTTTTGATAGAAATTAAAATTTCATAATCCACCAGAGAACCATGGGCGAAATGCACATGAGCTTTTTTTCTCTTCACATCCACAAAGCCGTTTTGAAAGCATTCGTAGGTGCACAAACCACTCTATGTATATAGATACATCTATATCTCAAGTCTATATATATATATACATATGCCAGAACATGACGATACAATATACCTGTATCCTCTACCTCCCAACCTCGCACACGCCTACCCAACGAAGATCACGCATACCAACGTAAAAAAAAAAACATCTTGAACATAACAACATCTTCAACGTAACAACATCTTGAACGTAACAACATCCTCAACGTAACATCATCTTCAACGTAACAACATCTTGGACGTAACAACATCTTCAACGTAACAGCATCTTCAACGTAACAACATCTTGAACGTAACAACATCTTCTGATGACGCAATGCAATGAACGTTAACAATCCCCCACCCTCCCCCATCTGTATGCAAGAACGACCAAATATGCATATATCTATCAGAGGAAGACTGAAGGTTCCTACGTCTTCCGGGGAATCCCCAGCCTCTCCCCTATAATTATATATACACAGACTGGTTGGTGGTATACCTACCCCTCTGAAAATATGAGTTCGTCAGTTGGGAGTATTATTCCCAATATATGGAAACATAAAATTCATGTTCCAAACCACCAACCAGCATAAAATACCAAATCCTCAAAGATCTCTTCACCGTTTCATGAAATTCCAGGAACTGCGATGTCTCCGAAGACCCCCGTGTTGTCCAGAAGGATGTCGGTGAGTTTCCCCACCGTCATGGGGTATCCAATGACTTGAATGTCGCCCGTGATAGCTGTCGAGCTCAGATCTAACTTCCTCAACGACTCCTGGGAAAACTCGGAAACCCTGGGTTTTAACACGGGCGAAGCTGGGACACAGCTCAACTTTTACTGGGTAAATGGAGACGATCGGACAAATCGGAAAATCCCAACCTTTTATGGGAAAATATTGGAGACTCATCCCACTGATTGAAGAAAACCAACGAAAATCACTGGAGAGTAGTTGAAACTCCACAAGTCATACGAATATCATCTAATAATTGGTGGATGTTCGTTCATTTCCTATGATTCCCAGGGGTAATCGGTTAGAATTTCTGTGTTTTGAGAAGGCAGCTATGAATTTCTGTGCGCCTTGCTAGAAAATTAATTTAGCAAGGGTTTCTGTTGGTATTTATGACTTTTGAATATTGGGGCGAAAGGGATTGTCTCCATTGGTCATGGTTAGGCCCCTAGTGTTCATGGCTGAATCCCTATTCCTGGGCCAACTCCAAATTCTTGACTGATCAAAATTGATCATTCTTTCCTGGCTAAAATCAACATGTTCAATTTCTTTTCTGTTGGAAGTATGTTAAAATCAACATGTTCATAATTGTTCTTGGTGAACATCGGCATGTTCAGGATTGTTTTCCTCCACCTTCCAGGTGCAGGTCTCTCACCAATCAGCTTGCCAGCTCTCTGGCCGCCAAACCCGAACAATATGCCAAATAAGGTGCCAAATATAGGAATTTTCCACTGGATTACTATAATCATCAATATATTGGGTAGTATAATCCCCTATAATCATAAATGAACAGGGGGTTTGAACACTGCTCAAATAAAATGTCAGATAGAATGCCGAACACAAGGCCTGTAAAAATGTCAAATGATATGCAAGCTTAAAAAAAAACAAACTGAATGTCAGAATGTAAGGCAGATGTCATGCCAAAATATATGCAACAATATACCAAATCAAGTACCACATAAAATGACCGATAGAACGTCAGATTAAATGTCAGAAGATATGTCAGAAGTTTGCCATGGCGGGTATCTTTATAATTATTACTAATCTGGAATATCAGACATCGGGTATTTAAAAAAAAGTTACTTATTAATAATTAGGAATTATTGTTATTGAGAATCGTTACTATTGGTATCCATTAAGTCATAAGCATTATAGACATATCATTATCATCATTATTGACAACCATTGCTAAGTCACAACCATAGTAGACATATCATTGTTATTGGTAATCATTATGAAACATAGTCACTATTGATACTCAATTGATGTATCGTCATTATTTATACTTAGTATCGAATACTTAATCAGCAGCGACTATGATTATACTCTAATAACACTATACTATCCTATCCTATACTATACCATTCTGAACTATACTATATGTTACTACACTACACTATACTATGCTATACTATACTACACTATACTTTACTATACTAAACTATACTATACTGTACTATACTATGCTATGCTATACTATCGTACACTGTATGATACGATACGATACGATACTATACTATTCTTTAATGATTAAAAATGATGATATCATACTATTACTGGTTGGTGGTTTCAACCCCTCTGAAAAATATTAGTCAGTTGGGATGATTATTCCCAATATATGGAAAAATAAGAAAGGTTCCAAACCACCAACCAGGCTATGAATTATTCATAATATATAGTGAAACCCAGCCATGTTGAACCCAACATTTCCGGATTCAAGAAATTCCCATGAGCGCACCAAGGCACCAAGGCATTTTCGAAGACTTTGATCTTCCCAAAGACCAAGGTGGATGCCAAGTTCAGAGTTGTCAGCGTGCCCAGCTGCTGAAATGCCTCACTTAACCATGGATGAAGCCAAACATCTTCTGCAAATATATGGGGATTTCCAGAAATGGGGGATCCCCAAAATAGTTGGTTATAATAGAACATTTTGTTTTAAGGGATGATCTAGGGAGTACCCATATTTTAGGAAACCACCATATGGTATTTTACAAGTGGTGTCTCCCGATGTTTGATGGTTGATAACCCACATGAAAACTATAACTATATCCCCCAAAAAACAGTTATTGGAGTTTTTGCAAGAAACCAATTTACCTAAGTCTGATGGATTTTAGATTCTGGAAATTCTGGGGACCTGGGGAAACTACGCCAAAGGCGGAATCATGGGACAACATTGGATGTATAGTGCCCATTTGGATGGAATGGGATATATGATTCATGTTATATATAATATAACACACTTAAAATATATTAAAATATGAGCTATGTCGGTATGTGACATGTGTTTTTCAAAAAATGGAGGATGCCCCAAAACTGCCATGTTAATAGGAAACAAGGAATTGTCGACCATAAGATTTTGAAATAGCCTATTTCAGACATACTTATGCGCCAAGCGCCAACGCATGAAAGATTCAAGCTGGAAAAAACACACTGATCTTCAAATTTGATGACACAAAAAAATGCACGTCAAACGGTAAGATGAGTGTATCGCTGACTTTCTGTCCAACTGTGAGATATGCCGGAAGATATGGGCCGTTGGCATGCCCTTTCGAACCCTCATCTATGTGCTTGGATAGCCTGAAAAACAATAAGAAGGCATAAATATAACAGTACATAATCACAGTGTCATATAGGGTTTAACGGAATAAAACGAAGCAGAAAAAAAATCAAGAATCAAAAAATCCCCCAATATCTATAGCTGCCAGGCGAAATCAGAGGATGTTGTCATATTGATCATCAGAAACAGCCATCAAACCCTGTTCCAGCCAGGAAATGCCTGGTGTTTATTCTACTCCTTTAAACATTCAGAACCCAAATAAGCGCAAGTATGGCTAATCAGAATATGTTGCGCAAAAATCCCATCGTCACCCTCATCATCCTCCTCCTCCTCCTCCTCCTCCTCCTCATGATCATCATCATCATCATCATCATCATCCATCCATCATCACCCATCATCATCCGTCATCATCCATCATCATCATCATCATCACCATCATCATCATCATCACCATCATCGTCGTCGTCATCATCATCATCATCATCATCATCCATCATCATCCACCATCATCCACCATCATCCACCATCATCCATCATCATCCATCACCATCCATCGTCATCCATCATCCTCCTCCATCATCATCATCCATCACCATCCATCATCATCCATCATCATCCATCATCATCCATCATCATCATCATCATCAATCATCCTCATCATCATCCCCATGATCATCCTCATCCTCATCCTCATCATCATCCATCATCATCCATCATCATCCTCATCATCATTCATCATCACCCATCATCATCCATCATCATCATCATCCATCCATCCATCCATCCATCATCATCATCCATCCATCATCATCATCCATCCATCATCACCCATCATCATCCGTCATCCACCATCATCCATCATCATCCATCACCATCCATCATCATCCATCATCATCCATCATCATCCATCATCATCATCATCATCATCCATCAGCATCCATCATCATCCATCATCATCCATCATCATCCATCATCATCCATCCACCCATCCACCCCACCCATCCACCCCACCCGACCACCCACCCATCCATCATCATCCTCCTAAACTTGAATGCAAAGGCTCTTTGAGAGCACCAACCAATTACACTGGCAAGAGACCCTAAACAGTGTGGGGGGTAGGAAGTCAATGCCCCAGATGCAAGCAACACTAGCTATGGAACAGCAACAGATGAGGTTAGACATTATCGCAACTGCAGCAGCAGGACCTTCTATATAGATCTATAAAAAGGATCTCATAAGATCTTCATGCAAGAACTTCCTATGAGCATCCCAGAAGAACTTTGATACAAGCACCTATGCAGAGCATCTTCCAGATCTTAATGCAAGGACATCTCGACAGCCTCCCACAAGAGATTTCGTACAAGCACCTCTAAGACATGGCATCTGCAAGATCCTCATGCAAGGACCTCTTACAGAGGATTTCACCAGGAACTCCACAAGATCTTCTGTTAAGGACCTGTACAGGATCATGCAAGACCTCTTAGAAGGGAATTTTGCAGTATCTCCGCAAGATCTCGTTTATGCAAGAATTGACAATGAAAATGACCAGGAGCTTGAGAACCCCGGAGCGCACACTTCGTGCGAGCCTGCGCAGTCGAAATGCACATGGACATGCAACAAGAGCCATTTTATGCGAGAATTTACAGGAAAAATGCGGGGGCCCAAGATCGGGACGCAGAGTTTGTGCGAGCCCCTGCAGTCGAAATGCACATGGAGTTTCTGGCCCTTCCATCCCCTCCCCCTCCCGACGTATCGGCGCGCCTTGATGTCCCCGTGGACGAAGGTGTGGTCCAGCGCTAGAGTTGTGAGATCCTGTGAACACTGAGGCAAATCATCCTAGGAATGGAAGGCCTCCGAACTCAACATCCTTGACGTACATATATATATATATGTGTGTGTGCATACACACATATATGTATATAGTATACAATTATATATATGTGTGGTTTGTGGCAGGCCAACAAAAACTCAGATGCTACCGAAATAAATTTATGTTGTTGGGGCGTGTATGAAAATGTTTAAGACCAGCTTTCAAACCACTTGGATACGATAGACTTGAACCCGAATAACCCTTATTTTGGAGGTCTCAACACATAATACTGTGGTTTAACGATCCCAACTATTTTGTTCCAAGTGAATTTGAAGATCCGAGAATCCGCAAACACCATTCACAATCTTTGATACCCTGCCAAAAAACACTTTGTGTTGTTTAGGTTAGCACATCCACATCAAATTGTAAAAGGCTAAATTGGTCTACCCTCCGGTAATCTATCGTAGCTGTGGAAAATGCTCCTATGATTCGTATGATTTACAAAATTCATGATGTTTATCCATAGCTATGTTAGTTTCCTAGAGGCTAAACAGTAATGTGGGTAAAACAATGCCATTTGCACCCTCCCCCAGTCATCACCATTTTTATAGGTGGTACTGTAAAAACCATTCCCAGTCATGGGTGGTTTATGGCATTGTTTTACACACATTATTAGGGATATATACTAACCTTATTAGCTAAATTATCATCTAACCAATACCTGGAGGACATGGGGAAAGCCTGCTTGGTGCCTTATCACATTTAGTAAGTGGGATAGTGCCCCCTTGTTATATGTGGATTAATCCTACTTATCCCATGAAAAAACAGGGATATCACCTACTTAGTAACTGAAAAGCCTGGTACCATGAACTATAGTTATGTTTCTAATGTTATTAGCTATAGTTATATGAAAATATATAGTTAACCCCCCTGTTTTAAAAAAATGGTTAAATGGTTTTACCCACACATTTACCCACCCGCCTCCCCAAGGTGGCCCGCCTGGAATTGGCTGAAGATTTGAATGTCCCCGCTGACGTTACTCCAGCTGAAGATGGCCTTGGAAAACGACCGGACAGCGGCGGCGGGCTGAGAAACGAAGGTGGCAATGGAAACTACGAAGACAAGTGAAAAATGTTACCCTCTGGTGATTTAACATAGCCATGGAAAATTGCCCATTTATAGATGTTTTTTGATGATTTACCTATTAAAAATGGTGATTCTCCAGATTCTCCATAGCTACGTTAAATAACCAGAGGGTAGATTTCCAACTAAATCATCATGATTCAATGATCAACTATTGTTTACGTACATATATAACCTATCTGATTGAAATTGGACATATACGTGGATATCTTCCATTCCCAAATTCCTTGTTCTTGTTCTTCAGGCCAACAGTAACTGATCAAAGCACCAACAGCTGCGCCTTCGTCAGCTTAGGGCTCAAGGAACTGATGTCTCCAGCGACCATGGTCGAAGTGACCTCAGTCTCAAGCATCACGGAATTTGTCCTTTGCGGTCAAAACATGTTGATAAGTATATATGTATAATATGGATAATTAATTAATTGCAATTATATATTGTCATCCCCAGAAAGATAGAAAAGATTAGAAAAGTAAATCCTGGAATGTGTCTTGTTGTTATTTTTTACTTTTTCCATCTTTGACCACCTTGATTTGTCTCATGGACCAGATTTGGATCACTCTGATGTCCGGCACTCAAGCTAATTATTTTGGACCTATTTCGACTGGCTTTCCATGCCCCATGTAGTGTGTGCATGTCCACGAACCTATGTCATTCCATGATGCTGATTGGCTACAAAATGTTACAAAGATTCCCAGTTCATACATGATGATCATCTCCTATATATACCAGGTTGTATAACCCCCCAACGAATCAAATGAACAATCATCCATCAACCAAACATGATTGATCAATTATATTCCAAGATGTTGATTGAACATGATCAAACCATCTCGAAACCCGAACTCGTTGAGATGTGAAACATAAAATCCACTACAAGTCGTTAAATCTCTAAGCTTCATCAAGGCACATCTACTTCGCGAAGCGCCGGCAAGGCCTTTAGGGCCGAGATGTCCCCCAGCACTTTGGTCAAGGCCACCTCACAGCGAGTGCAGAGCCCAGGGCCAGGAAGGGCTAACACAAGGTGGATGTGGAGGCACCCTGGGGATGCTTGTTGGTTTATAAATCCCATTAAGTATAGGTGTATATATATATATATTATAATTTCTAAATTCAATATATATAGTGATTTATATAGGTAGTCAATGTAGTTTCACTATAGTTTTATATAGTTAATTTAGTTTCTTATATAGTTACATATAGTGATTCAATGTGATTTATATGATTTTATATAGTTATGTCATAGCCATAAAGCCTAGGGGGCCTAGGTATTGGAATTACCAACTTCGCGCCCACCTTGCAGGGATTGCTATGGTATAGATGGCCCATGAATCCAATTGATTTACTTATCAAAAGTGGTGATTTTTCATAGTTACCCTCTGGTAATTTGTTACATAGCTATTGAACATGTCCCATTTATAGTGGATTTACCCATTGAAAATTGTGATTTTCCATAATTAGTTATGTTAGTTTACCAGAGGGTATGTTAGTTTACCCGAGGGTGCGCAAACCAATGTGTTTGTTGATTCATATTGATTCAATGTTATAACCGATGTGATAACTCAGGATTGTTGGAAGTATCATTTTCACCCACACGCGTGAGCCAACCCCTGACACCCTGATGCTGGTCAATTCACTCCGAATCGCCAATTGCTTAGACATCGGTTGTGGAGAATACTGGATATCTTCATATTTAATAGTTTAATATTGTTGTTGGGTCCACCTACATATCTATTCATGGGTTACATCCACTGCATTGTCTTCTGCACCTTGGATATATAATCATGGTGGATGCTGTTGGTCACAGCGTCACGCCTCCAAGATCTCAAGTTCTTTCACTTTGTCTCCCAGTACCTGACCGTCCATGGCGGCAGCTTCAAAGTTTTCAAAGTGATGATTCTGGGGTTGTTGAGTTCCCCGTTTCGCGTGACAAAAACGGATATTTTTTGAAGGCCTGGCCCATCTTGATCAGAAGTTGCGCACCAACTCATATGATGAGTACCAGAGTTGTTTACCGCAGTACCAGATACTTGGAGCATCTTGGAGCATTGGAATCTGCAGGAATCTAGCCATTGGTGAAGGTTAGGACTGGTCCAGATTTGGAGATATGGAGGTTTCCATAGTCATAGGGGTACCCCTAAATCATCTACCCTCTGGTAAACTAACATAGCTATTGAAAATGGCCCAGTCGAAATAGTGGATTTACCCATTAAAAATGGTAATTTTCCATAGTTATGTGGCTGTTTTATAGGGTCTTCCACTATAAACCATCCAGCGATAAAGGGGTACCCCCATGGCGTCAGAACCTGACTGGATCTCCTCAGAGGTCACCGTCACCGCCGCGCCTGGAGGTCTCCGGCGACGAAGCTCGAGTTGAGGGCGAGGCGTTTGAGCTTTGGCATGAAGGGGAAGTCGGACATGTCGCCTTGGAGTGGCGGAAGAAAAGTGTGATCAATGAGGTTTTTCTATGGCTCATGAGGGATCATATTGAGAAATGGATTAGTGTAGGCCAAACTGCAGTAAAACAATGGAATTGCGGAGAAAAACTGAAGAGAATGAAAGAAAAATCGGCCTCGATGCCCCCCAAAATTTGAATATATGCTATTGTTTATTGCTTATTACTATTTATTATTATGTTTCATGTTTCAAGCCTCCATGATCCCTCCTGATTAGACTCCCTGTTTTTATAGAATTAGAAGATAGTGGCTGCAGGGAATATATATATATATAATTATATACATGTATATAGTCTACAAGAAGGTCTATATGTAGTCAAAAACGAAGTGCGTGTTATTCCCTACAAGCTTGTATATGTATATATGCGATGCATTAAATATGCGGATTCTAATATATGCATGTGTGATGTATAGTATGTTTCAAAATGGGCGATACAACCAGCTACAATGGATATATACTGGGATATGTTTGGGGCTATAGAACGGATATCAATGGAATTTATAAACGATCAACAATTTAATAATCATATGGGTTTGGTTGAAGATGGGGGAACAATGGTGGATTCAGCCTATTTTCATGGCCATCGAAGAGTGGGGAATATGATGATTCACACGTGGATATGTTCAAAGCAACAAACCCAGTGGATGTGTTTTAGGGAACATCAATCACAGGTCTTACCATGTCTTGTCCTCATATGGGGGTTCCACTAAATCATCTATTTTAGTAGGGTCTTCCAGTATAAACCATCCAGCGATAAAGGGGTACCCCCATTGTACAATGCGGTGCCCCAGTTATAAGTTGGTTTATAAACCACATTAACTATAGCCATATCTACCATAAACCATAGTTATTGGAGTTATTAACCAACGTAGCCTCTGGTAAACTAGCATAGCTATTGAAAATTACCGTTTATAGTGGATTTACCCATTAAAAATAGTGATTTTCCATAGCTATGTGGCTGTTTACCAGAGGGTAGCCATCGAACGGGGGCCCCACTTTGTATGGAAACCCCCTTGACAAGTCTCCGTTGACCTCGGTATTGCTCACATCCACCTCCTGGAACCGGATGAGGAGATCACCGATTTTTTTGGACCGGGGTTCTACCGGTTATACCCTTACAACATCCCCAGGAATCATGGTTTGGAAGGGGATTTCACAATGATTCACACAGTTTTGGAACCAAAAATTATGGGGTGTGTTCAATATTGGGGGGATGAGATTGTTGAGATGACTGCATACTCTGGAGTTTTGGGGATGTCAATGAGGATGCAACGGGAACTGCAGTTCCGTAATAAA
The DNA here is from genome assembly GCA_947184155.2 of Cladocopium goreaui. NCBI lineage: Eukaryota > Dinophyceae > Suessiales > Symbiodiniaceae > Cladocopium > Cladocopium goreaui. The sequence continues at coordinate 547,575 of CAMXCT020004445.1, forward strand.
ACATATCCCACCATGCTTTATTTTTTGGGGGACGGGTTTGTTCAAAAAATGAGGGTAATGTACCCGAAAATGGCATGATTGCCCTTGAGCTGGAGGGAGAATGGGAACATAGAAACTCGAAATGCAAAAACAAAATTGAAGCGTGTTCAAAACTTACTTGTGCTTAGTAGGGAATGAGGGAATGATCCACAATAACTATCAATTTCATAATCCCAGCAACCCCAAGCAACCCATCCGTTCCCTACGTTTAGCACCAGTAAGAAATTCCTTTTCATCCCTGGCTGGTGGAGAGTGGGCTTCCCATAAGCACTATAACCGTCCTGGAACAGCCAGTCACTAGATCTCGGCGAGAAACCCCCAATTTTGGTCGTTAAAATTTGTTTTTGCGCAGCTTTTCTGAAAGCCAAAATGCGGCCTCTAGCTCACGAAGTGAAACACTCTAATTTCCTCAAGGTAAATGCCACATGCTCATGAGTGCTACTGAATGCAAATGTTTGGCACTCCTCCTTTACATTGTGAGCATTGATCAGAATGTAACCTAAATTCAAAAGACATGTTGGACGTCCAAGTTTAAGGATCCAACTCGTGCATACACTCTATGGATGTCGCACTGTTGTGCACACCATTCGGCCAACCTATTGTAGCCGTCGCCAATGGCTTTTGCCTGGCGTTTTCCATATTCATAGATCTTCATGTAGGCACTCAGCTGTGCTCGATCATGAGAGCTTGTCCATTGCAATCTATAGCGGGCCACTCTAAGCACTCCTCCGTCATGAATTGGCTCGCGATTGTGTCGTTTGTGCCACTATGGAAAGACTGCGATCTTTCCAACTCGCTCTCAGACTCTTCTCCTTCTGCATGTTCTCCATCGATCTCTTCTGTTTCTCCTCCAGCTTGCTCTGGTTCACCTTCAAAGGCTTCTGGAAGAGTGTCACGTCTCTCTTCCCTGACGTTCTCAGGCCATTCTTCCTCTCCAAGTTCTTCAGGTCGTTGTGGTGGCTCCTCAGTCTCGTCATCATCTCCAGACCTTGAGCCATGTCGTGGAGTGTTTTGTCACCTCCTCCTGTGCACATACTTGCGCAACTCCTCAAGATCACGACGACACTTTCTGAAGTCATCAGTCTTGTTGTTGCGCTCCACATAGTTCCAGTTGTCCCAATCCTGCTCTGCGATGGGATCATTGATGTTCACATAGCCACCCATGCGAATGATTGCCACATTCATCGCAGTGATGTGCATGTGATGCATCTGTATCTCATTTTCCTGAAGACCTTGTTGTTCTCGAAGCTCTGCTCGAAGGTGTGCAAGCTGTCCACGTAGATCTCGAATGATCTTGTGCAAGTAGTAAAAAACTGCAATTACCACAAAGACTGACAGTGATGTAGATGAATGTCCAACTTCGCTCCTTGTAGACCTCCACAGTCTCGAGATCCATGCGAAATGGGACCAACTCACCGCTAGCCTGCTCAAGGCCACCAATCAAAACCACTCGTTGAATCAGTTTTGCAATCCTCATCACGCTCGTCTTATTGTAGTGGGTCTCTTTGGCTTTTGCAGCTTCTTCTTCTCCAACTGGAACTCCTTCTTTTGTAAAGACATTGCACCAGCACATGAGAGCATAGAGACGTCCTTTGCCTAATGGTTTCGTGCCAATGTCTCCGATGTTCAGCAAAGTGCTGATCTGCTTCACCTCCAAGACCTTCATGCTGACTTGGTCCTGGATCCAAAGTAGTTTTCCTGAAACGTGTCTCAGCTTCCCTGTGCCACGTTTGTTGGAGATCTGCTTGGTCGCTGAATTGTCGATGAGGCACACATGTTGAATCTCCTCCTCATCCAACAGAAACTGCAAGTAGATCCTCAGCGCAATGCCATCAGCTGCTCCTCCAACAAGTCCATGAAGCTCAGCTTCGGCACTTGAAAGGCTCACCACACGCTGTCCTCGGCTGCTGTGGTAGACCACGATGCCATTCAAGCAATGAACTGCACTGCTCGTGCTTCTCCTTGTTTTTCGATCTCCCGACCAATCTGAGTCGGTGAAGGTCACCAAGATCCATTCCGAATCATAGTGGTGATGAACTCCTTGTCCATGACTGGGAGCTTTCAGACGGTTGTAGTGACCACGAGTGTTCTTGAGGTACCCGATTAGCTTTCTCATCACCTGCAAATGACCTCTCGATGGATTGCTCATACCACTTGCCAGCTGCTTGATGATGAACCCAATCTCAATGCGCTCTTGGGACAGGTAAATGCCAGATCCAACCAGTGATCGATACAACTTGGCCTCTTCCATTAACAATGGTCCAGACGTTGAGATTTCCTGTGCGTCATCTCCGCAAGGAACTTGTTGAAGTTTCACCGGACCATAGCGTTTCTCAAAGGCCTCGATCATGGTCTCAGCATATATCCTCCTGGTAGGATGTCAATCCCATCCTCCCTCAGCACGTACTTTCTCTTCAGGAACTCGAACTGATCTCCTTCATGTTGTGCAATCGTCTTGTAGGAGGTGTTGAGCTCGGATTTCAACTCCTGGATAAGCTTCTCCACTTCCGACTTCATTCCACAAAACATCATGTCATCCACATGTAGAAGTAGAAAAAGTCCACCTCCTCGTCGTCCAAGACATGGGTTCTCAGGGCAGAGAGTCACGCCCTTCTTTTCCAAGTAGTTGGCAATGAACTCATACCACGACCTCGCTGCCTTTCTTTGACCAGGGAGGTTCTTCTTCACCTTGAATTTTCCAACCTTTGTAGTGACCTGTAGAGGTTCTTCTTGATCAGCCATCAAGAAAGCGTCCTTGATGTCCAAAGAACCAATCTGGATCTCCTCCTGGTCAATGCCGTCCACCGCAGTGAGCATCAGGTAGATGGCTGGTAACAGCCTCGACACTTGACGTCAGATGCTGGAGAGTGCACATCATCTTGTCGGTGGTTTGCATATTCACGTGCAACCAGTCTTGCCCTGCGCATCCACCTTCTCCGTTTTGAACCTGTTTTGGGATCTTTCCAATCCTTGATGCGCCAGTCATAGACCATTCGAGTTGTAAGAAGTTCCAACTCGTAGTCCTTCAGGGCAAGCTTCTCGATGACACCCATCTCCTGCAATCTGTTGACTTCGATCTCATCAGCCAGGCGATCTACCTCAGGTAGTGGCTCAGGCGGTGATCTCGTCAATGGATCGTCAGACCACAAAGACTCGATGTCATTTACATCCTTGGCCTTCTCTTCAATCATCTCCACATCTTCAGACTCCCAAGCGTTCACAAAGTCAACATCGATGACATTGTCCAAGTGGTAGTAAGTCTCATTGGCAACCTTCACCTCCACCAATCGCCTCTCGACCATCTCGATTCTTCTCAACGAGCTTTCACTTGGCTTCATCCTTTTTGCTGAAGGCTCCTCCTCAGTTGATGCTGCAACTCCAACTTCTGTTGGTCTTGCTGAAGACGCTCGTGGTGAAGAAGGTCTTGCCAAAAGATCTGTATTCGCTGGCTGGGATGTCTCTGAAGATGTAGATGTTGCTGGTAGTTCCTGTCCATGTTGTGGAGCTACTGCAATCTCCTCCACAATGACTCCCGATCCTGGGGGTGCTTGCTCAGGAAGTTCTGCAAGTGCTTGTTGAACTTCTTGTTGAGCTTCCAATCGTCCCTGTCTGGAACGAGCATAGGCCAAAACTGCATCGGCCTCTTCGTCAGCAAAGCGTCTCTCTACCTCGCTCAGTTTGGGAAGCAATCGACCATCTTGTTTCTGCGGGATGATCTTGCGCTTCGTCGGAACGATTCTGCCACCAAAGTTGGTCTGGTACACGAAGCTGTGGGTTTGCAAGCCACTATAATAGTAGGCAAGGAAGTTGGCCCAAGGGCGATCTACCCTTCGAATGCTGCGACTCAGCATGACATCAACTCCATCTCCAATGATCCATGCATCCTGGTTCTCGGTTTTGCCCAGGAACAAACCAACTTTCCACTTTGCATCGGCCTTGCCACGGCTCTTGCAATACCCATAGACCGGTTCACCAAATCGTGCAACTTTTCCATCATATCTTTTGCCTTGAGTCACCTCGTAGGCTGTGAGGGATCTGCCAACTTGGTAACGATTGAGGCACCAAGCTGCATGTCTACCAGCCCAAGACCATAGTGGGTGTTCACAAGGGTAACTCAGGCCTGTTTTCTGAGCCACATCCTCCACCAAAGTACAAGCAAGCTGCCTGATGCGCTGGATGCTGTTCTCAGCCAATGAGTTCCCAGCTGAATCTTTCACCTTGGTAGTGAAGATTCGGGTCTTCAATCCAAGCGCATGCCTCGAAGTGATGATCGTTTTCAAGATTTGTCTGATGGTCGGCTCATTGTCGCCGTAGAAACCAACTTCAGCATACCCAAGGCTCTGCACAAAGCTCAGCACTTCGTGGGTCATGTAGTTGATCTGACCTTTGCCTTGGATTGGAACCACTCCAAGATAGCCAGTCTGGCTACATGTCAACACCAGCCAAAGAGCTCCTTTGTCGTCAGGTGCTCCCTCTGGTTGTGGGTCCAAGCCATCCTTCTTCTTCGTCATACAGAAGTCCATAGAGATGATGGGGATGCTTGTGTTGTGAGCTTCTCCAGTTCGTCGATGTGGATCAGGTCGTGCTCGATGTTTCAAACATGCTGTGTACCAGGGCTCGTAAGGAGTATGGGTCAGCTCGTGCAACTCCTGTTGTTTCGGGTCTGGAGGCTTCACCAAAGTTTGAGCATTGGGATGCCTCTCAACAACTCCTTGAGTCTGGGCAATTGCTGCCTGTGCAGACAGTGTCTTCTGATGCTGACACAACCTCCTGTAGCACTTCGCTTTGCTCCCTGATCGGCTCACACCATAGAAGTCACATGCTGCCCTCAAAGTTGCCAAACTGCTAGCCACAGTCAACACGTTGCCGTCAACCTCGATCTGATGTGGCAGCACTTCTCCAACCACGATTTCTCCTTCTTGTGGAACTTGTAGTTGAAGTTGTTCTGCATCTCCAGCTCCTTGAACTTCTCCATTACCTGCTGGAACTTCAGGAGGTAGCTCCAGCTCCTGTTGTTCCAACTGCACATCCTCGGGGATGTCGAGCATTGGCTGGATTTCTCCTTCAAGAGCTTCCAGTATAGCTCGTTCTTCACCTCCTTTGACACCAAAGCCCATAGCTTCGACATCTTCAAAACCATCGGTCAAGAATGTGACCACTGTTGTTTTCCCAGGTGTCTCCTCGATGAACCTGTTGGGCTCAACCATTTCTTAAACTCTTTCTCAGTATTCCACCATCACCCAGATGCCATCCTTTTTGACCAGAGTCGTTCTCAGCCACTCCAACGTGTAGTCAATGCCAGAGATGAAGTGGGGATCCTGGTACTTGTCGCTCAGGTGAACTCCGACCCAGCGTGTTCCATCTCGATGCCATCCAAAGGCATTGTCCACGTAGGCTTGCCTTCAAAGCTCGAATCGCTTGAGGCTGCTCTCCAATCGTTCGAACATGTCCTCGAACGATCAAGCTGTTGTTCTGGAAGTCCAAGGGAATCTCGTAGGCTCCATTGCGAAGACTTCTGGTTTGAGCACAAATGCTCCATCCTGCATTCATCAGCCTTCCAAAGCTCAAAATGGGCTGGCTGATCTCATCCGAAAAGATCACATTGTCTCTCACTTCTATCTCCACTCCATTCTTGTCCTCCAAGACTACTGCCACCGATCGCTGTCCAAGTAGTGGAATTGCCCTGCCTTGAGCATCTTGCAATGCCACTTGCTGACCATCACATTGCCTTCCGCAGTGGATCATGCTCGATGGAAAAATCGGTGCATCAGCCCCAGAGTCAATGATGATGTCAACCTCATTGGTGTCGAGCTCATAACGCTCGTTGGTCTCACCACCAAATGTAGTGCTCTTGATTGACATAGGCTTGTACTCCTCATTGTCAATTCAATGTAGAAGAATTCACCATCCTGCAATGACACCAGCTTGAAGTCGAACTTGATCTCATGTCGAAAACCACTGGATCATGTTCTCCAGCTGAAAATGCCACTCGCTTGACTGCTGTGGCTGCCTGTGAAACTGATGGGCCAACACTCTCCTGCCCAGTCACTGAAGACAAGACAGTGCTTGAAGCCTCAGGGTTTCCAATTTGTCGCACTCGCCAACAGTCTTTGGCCATGTGCCCAACTCTACCGCAATTAAAGCAGGTCACACCATCTTTTGACTTGCTCTTGCCTTTGCCCTTGTCGTTCTGATCTCCACCTTTTCCACTTTTCGAAGTTGTGCTCCACGAAATTGTTGACGTAGAGCTCCATTGGTTTTGCTTACCATAGGTTTTGCCCTTGCCCTTCTGCTCTTTGCCTTTCGCCTTCCCTTTTCCCTCTTTGCTTTTACCTTTTCCTTTCCCAGCAGCTTTGCCTCCCTTAACTCTGTCAATCTCCATAGGCACCAAACCAGTGGGATCTGCAGCAGTTTGAGGTGAGTACGGAGAGCTGCTCACGCTATCTGTCCACTTTGTAGTGGCTGTGTCATAGGCCTTGATGACCTCTCGAATTTGTGGATAGGTGCTGGACTCGTTGAGACTGAGATTCAAGTGGATTTTCAGGGGTCCGCTCACACATTTGAGCACCACAGCTGACTTCATCTCATCAGTCAGCTTTCCACCCATTTTCTCAAACTGGACGAAGTGCTCCTCAAGTCTCACCAACTGCGACATGATGGAGTTCTTCATCACGAAGTTGGGGTGGGACATGATGCTCTGCAACATCGACATCGTGCGGTTTCTTGCGCGAGGTTGGCAATTCTCCAACAATTGCCTCAGAGCTTCAAGTCCATTAGATCTATCCACATTTCTCACAAGACTGAGAAGACGTCCTTGCAAGAGTGAGCTCAGCAGGCTGTAAAGGAATCGACCTCTATGTCTTTCCTCATCCTCCAGCAAGTCTATGTCGACCTCAGTCGCATTGCTTCTTTCCACATAGGCGATGTCATCCTCGAACTTGTTGTCGATGACAGTCAGGTACTGTTTCAGACTCCATGCAGTACCAATCTCTCCATTGCGCCACTTCTTGTTCTCGGTCTCCTGGAGCAAGCACCGCAGGTTGTTTTGGAATGAGCTTGTAGAGCTCCTTCTTTCTATCAGGTGCACTTCCCTGTGAAGCACCAGTGGCAGCCTTTGCCGCCTCAGCTGCAGCCGTCGCAGCTGTTGCCGCCATTCGCATGAGCTCTGCCATTTCAGCTTGAACTCCTTGAAGCTGTTGTTGGGGAAGTCCAGCAGGAGCATCAGGCATAGGTACACCTTGGCTTTGTCCATGTGGTGATCCATACGGGGATCCTTGGGGAGATCCTGCAGCCAGATTCGGATCTGAAGTGCTCATGTTCACCTCGTTCAGGTCGAAGGTGTAGTGATGGATGCAAAGCAAGGGTTCTTCTCGGTCTCCTGGATCGTTGTTGCAAAGATCTCAAGGGCCTCGTTAAAGTCCACCGTCGTATGGCTGGACAACCCTTGAGCTCTCAAAGCTCCGCTTGCCATGCGCAGCTTTTCTGAAAGCCAAAATGCGGCCTGTAGCTCACGAAGTGAAACACTCTAATTTCCTCAAGGTAAATGCCACATGCTCATGAGTGCTACTGAATGCAAATGTTTGGCAGTTTTTTAGCATCTACTGTAAAAAAACAAAATTTGACGCTTAAACCATGTTGAATCCTCATTTTAAAAGTAACCAATTCAGAAAGTGTTTAAACAAGTTTAAATTGCTACTGGCACGGGGATGTCTTGTTAAAATCTAGAGAGCCTCACCTGGCAGGTGGGGAACAAACATTAAAAACAAGTCATGATACATCAACAGGTTTTTTCCCCATATTCATAGATATCCCCTGATCATTCCATAAATTCCCATACATATCTCTATTCCTATGTAAGTGATTATAAGTTATAATTAAGTGTGTATATATGTATCTGGTTGGTGGTTTCAACCCCTCTGAAAAATATTAGTCAGTTGGGGTTACTATTCCCAATATATGGAAAAATAAAACATGTTCCAAACCACCAACCAGGTATAGTCTATGAATGAGGAACCTGCTCCTAGATTAGCACCTGTGGATATGGATCCGGTGAGCTCCTCCAAGTGTCGGAGCTCCAGGCTCTTCAGTGGTGCCCGTGCTTTGAAGCGCCCCATGACTTTGGTATTCCGCAGCTGCAGTCGGACTAAGTCCGGGGTGTTGGAAAAGACAGACATGTCGCCTGGAGGGCAGAGGATTCCAAGTGGCGGAAAGTTGAGGGTCAATTTTATATCATCCCAATCAACTCATATCAAATATATCAATTCCTCACACACTTCACAGGGATTTCTTTGGGGGACAAAATCGAAAACGGCCACTATCGTTTGTTTTTTCCCGTGAGAATTCGTGAGGGGGGGCTCCTGCTGTTTCAGCAGTTCCTTTGGTCCGCCCTGAGTCTCCGGGGATCCCAAAAATGCTCGAGACCCTTGGTGTCTTGGTGTCGAATGGTGGACTTTCATAGGCTCGCAGTAAAGAACCAGGCATGGAGGTGGCTGATACTTTTGGACTTTGAACTGGTCCAAAATAAGAATCGCGTTTTCAACCTAGGCGCAACCAATGATTTTCTGGGAATGTTTCATGATGTTTCAAGGTTTGAGACAGTACCCCTGGTGATCAATCGGGGGGTACCTGCCCCCGGACCCGATGATCCAGCCAAGTCTCCGTACACGACGGTGTCAGATAACTGTAGCTTTTGCAACTTGGGGAGAAAACCTGGGGGATACTGAAGGGAAACTGGTGGTTAATGGAGATTTCATAGGGATAGAATGGGAGTATCATTAATGGGGAAACCAACCATACTGAGGTTTCACTGGCTTGGTTTGTTGAGAAAATCAAGCAGAAACCATAAAACTTTTACATATAGGTGTGTCCTAAATCAATTCTGGGAGACCAATGATCCTTTTCTCCGTAATTTGTTGAATTTTAAGCCATCCCGAACACCCAAGAATATGATTAATAGTCAATTGGGGCCCCAATCATCGCAGGTTTTTCAGTGGCAACTATGGAAGTGAAAGACGAGTCAACTAGTCACTAAAACTCCTTAAATTCGATTTAATCATTCCAAGCAGTATTGCTCCGACACACCATATCACAACATATATATCTGGTTGGTGGTTTCAACCCCTCTGAAAAAATATTAGTCAGATTGGATCATCATCCCAACTATTATGGAAAATAATTACTTTACTTCGTGTGATGCCCATCATGGCATTTATACATTTTGTTACTGGCAAATCTTCTGGCATTCTATCTGACATATCTTCTGGCATTCTATCTGGCATAGCTTCTGGCATTCTACCTGGTATATCTTCTGGCAGATGTTTTGGCATATCTTCTGGCATTCCATCTGGCATTCTATCTGGCATATCTTCTGGCATTCTACCTGGCATATCTTCTGGCATATGTTCTGGCATATCTTCTGGCATTCCATCTGGCATTCTATCTGGCATATCTTCTGGCATATTATCTGGCAAATCTTCTGGCATTCTATCTGGCAAACATTCTGGCACTTTATCTGACATATCTCATGGCATTTTATCTGGCATATCTCATGGCATTTTATCTGGCATATCTTCTGGCATTCTATCTGACATTCTATCTGGCATATCTTCTGGCATTCTATCTGGCCGTTGAGGTCCAGCGGTGCACACTGAGCTGGGCAGGTCCCAGGTTGAGTTCCAGCAGTGCACACTGAGCTGGGAAGGTCCCAGGTTGAGGTCCAGCGGTGCACACTGAGCTGGGCAGGTCCCAGGTTGAGGTCCAGCGGTGCCCACTGAGCTGGGAAGGTCCCAGGTTGAGGTCCAGCGGTGCCCACTGAGCTGGGAAGGTTTGAGGTTGAGGTCCAGCGGTGCACACTGAGCTCGGACATTGGCAACAGTGGACGTGGAAGTGGAGGCAGAGGTGGTGGAGTAGATGCTGGCGGAGGAGGAGCAGGAGGAGCAGGAGGATAGCTAGCCGAGGAGGAGGAGAACAACTCTGATAAAATCTAACAACCCTCACCTGGCAGGTGGGGAAAAAATGTTCCAAACCACCAACCAGATATATGATTGTATATATATATATATATATTCATACTGATAGGTTCAACCTTACATTTTTGGGGCACTGTTTTTAGGGCACCGCCGGGATCACGACTGTTTTCGTTGTGATCCTGATGAAATACGTACCCTATATGGTAATCAAACATATATAGTCTATATATGTTTGATTACCATAGGGTTATATAGTTACAAAAAAAATAGTTCGATGATGGACCGTTTTTGAGAATGTTGATGTGCCATAGGTGTGTAAGATTGTGTAAGAAATTACCAGAGGGTAGGATTTAATGGAATGCCACCGGGAGAGGAGAATGCTAGAACCATTAAATAATCATATCATATACTCCAATTTCTCATTAACGAATCATCACGTATCCCAAGAAAAAGTGGCCGTTTGGGGATTTCAGGGACGCCATTTACACCTGGGGAAGTCAACCATTGCTATCCATCAGCTACTGCGACTATTTGACTATTTGGTTGGTATCCCCATGCTTAACAAGCAAACAAAAAACATCAAAAAACATGCAGGAGGTACATCTCCAATGTCCCTATGTCATCATGTTTCTTCCTTAACTCACTTATTTCCCCAGGGTTTTCCTTTTCTCAAATAATCTTTCTGCCAAAGGTATCCAAAGGTTGGATCCTCCAAAGCCCGTTTTTGACCAACCGAGTTTGGTCGGAGCGCGAAAGACTTCCAAACTTCCCGAGATTTTGGTAGAGCTGAGATCAACCTCCTACCGAACGGGGCGGCCAGGAAAAACCGATAACGAGTGCTGGGTGGCGTGTTTTTTCTCCACCGGTGCCATCATGTTTTGGGGTGCCATCAGTTTCATTCCCAGAACAGTCACAAACCTGAGATTGGTCGGGTCAATGTTGACAAGTTTGATATTATTTGATAATGTGTGATAGCGGTCAACCAAACAACAGCCTTCAACGGAGTTAAAAGTGTCGGGTCGGCACAGCTAGCTAACATGTGATTCATGGATTCGATGTCAAACTTGGGTACCCCAAGAATCATAGAGATGCAATGGATGCAATATCTACAAGTCCGGTTGGTGTTTGAGTCCACAAATATGCTGTACTCAAACGCCAACCATCCAGGATGGAATGAAAGTAGAGCAACATTCGAAAACTCCACCGATCGATCAGGCCAAACAAATCAAATATCATGAGTCAATGTGGCCCAGGTATGTTGGATCTTCAGTTGAAGATCCAATTGTTGAAGTCCTGCAAAAAAAATCCAGCTCCAGTCTCAAAAATCCAGTTCCAGCCTCAAAAAATAAAAATAAAGGGAAGTAAGTGACTTATAATATCTTATAATACATCTATATATGTATGACATGCATAATTTGCTGTAAATGCCAAACCTCAAGGTCATTTGACAATTCCATTTCTTAGCCATCATTTCCGGTCGCAGGTTGCCATAAATGGGATCGTGCCCCCCAAAAACCAGCCAAGACTGGCTGCAGGGAGAGCTTTGCAAAAGTAAACTACAGTAAACTATACTAACCTATGCTAAACTACAGCAAACTGTTCACATCCTTTTTCGGGACAGGACCTCACCAAATCGCCATCCTCATGGCACCCATTGGCCATTGGCCGTCCTCCAGCTGGGGGAGGTTTCGGAGCTCAGAGGCATCTCCACGGGTCCTTGAACCCGACAGATCCAACGTTCTCAACTCACTGCATTTCCAGAAATGCCTGGCGGAGCGGATGCAATTTTCCACAATGATCTTGCTGGATCTTCTGGTTGTCTAAAAAGATCTTTGTGTTAGTTTACATTATATACTTATTTCTTGTAGATAAATAATTATAGATGAATGTTATAATATATATATATATATTATAATTATATATATATTATATAATTATATATATATTATATTATTATAAATATATATTATATTATTATAAATATATTATATATTATTATATATATATTATAATTATATATATATATATTTATTATTATTATTCTTATTATTATTATATATACATATTATTATTATTTATTATTATTTATTATTATTATATATATGCCACATAACATATATATATATCTTGCGAAGTGCCGCAGCGATTGTCCGCTACTGTGTGCATCTTGCAAAAAAATATGTATTCAAATATGTTATAAGCATGTGTATGTACATATAGACACAGTCCTCACACAACCACAGAAGATATGTTGAATTATTTTGATGTTTCATCATCACTTCGTTGGAGGTCCCTAAACCCTGAACTTGAGGACCGTGAGACCAGCAAAAGGCACTTCAATTGAAATCAGAAGTGCCAGGACAACCTGGATCCAGGATACCCAAGACCTCCCCAACATCCAAGTTGGTCATGTTAAACAGGGATTTCGTAGGATATCTTCATGGGGATTGAATGAGATATACAACCAACAATAACTAGCAGATTGTCACTATCATATGGTTAGGAAATTCAGTAGCTCCTTGAAAAGTAGGGAATATGAATACCTGTAGCTCCGAATCGCTCATCCCTAACAACTGAATAGTTGGTCTCAAATGGCTTTGTCTGAACATTACGTTCCCCCTTGATGGTTTGTCATCATGTTACCACCAAAGCAATTCTGGTGATATACTCTATTTTTAGACAAACCCATATCAGCAGTCCTTTTATGTTTTATACTGGTTGGCTGCTTGAGAACGTGATTCCGCATTCATGGATTGTGATAATCCCACATAATTCTATTGGTTAGTATATGTAATCCACAAACTAATCATGATTCAACCACCAACCAATAACATCATTTATGTATTCACTATACTATATGATCTATATGTTGATAGTTAACCCCTATCAATGATGGTTAAATCCCACGAAATCCCGCAACTAATCGTCAGCCAGCAGGGCTTTACAACGTTGACTAACGTTGACCAACCTGAGTCGTATGTAGACCTCGCTCTCTGCAAGGGCCAAATGCTCCATGGGACACCAACGCGCTAAACTCATCGTGGTGCCCGAGAAGGCTGTCCTCGGGAGGGCAGTTGATACCGTCATCTAATTTGCATACATGTTTATGATATAAATTATATAATATAATATGATACAATACGATATAATATATGTTTACATACAATGTTGATGTTGATACATATTAATACTATATCATATAATATGATGTGATATAATATATAATAGAATCTCAGAGAATATGATAGGATATAATGTAATATAACATAATATAACGTAATATGATGCAATATGACACAATAAAATATAATACGATACGATATATGATATAATATATAAACTCTATATATATATATCGTTATACCCATAAAATATATATAACAGTATATATATATATGTAATAATATATACATATGTAATTATATATAATTATATATACATATGTGTGTGTGTCCTATGTGCATGTCATAGACATCTCATATCTCCTATATGCGTGCAGCTGTATATAATACATACAATCGTGCATAGTGCTTCGTCGATTCCCCCGGATGGCTGACCAAGGTCAGACGTCAGGGTCGCTGCCAATCCATCAGGCATCAGCCCGTTATCTATGTCAACAATCAACAAGTCAACAAGGGTATCTTCATTCTTTCCCTCAACTTTTAACATGTTTAGGTCTCAAAACTTCAAATCTTAACTTCCAGAAAAGAAACAATTACCCTTTTAAACTTTCACCTTCCAGTG
>CAMXCT020004445.1:566325-618825 GCA_947184155.2 Cladocopium goreaui
GAAGTCGCGGTTGAGGTCCGGCAGTGCCCGCTGCGATCTGGAAGTCGCGGTGGAGGTCCGGCAGTGCCCACTGCGACCTGGAAGTTGCGGTTGAGGTCCGGCAGTGCCCACTGGGATCTGGAGCTCGCTGTGCCCACTGGGATCTGGAGCTCGCGGTGGAGGTCCGGCTGTGCCCACTGGGATCTGGACTGCGAGGAGGAGGCGGCGGGTGAGGAGGCGGAGGAGGCAATGGAGGCGGAGGAGGAGGAGGAGGAGAACAGCTCTGATAAAATCTAACAACCCTGACCTGGCAGGTGGGGAATTATAAAAAGAGTTTCCTGCAAAACTGTCCCTTCAACCAATTCTGGAATAGCTTGCCCTATAATATAAGGCAATGAATGCATGAGTGTTAAATGTTTGCTGTTTATGGGAAAATGACTTAGCCATTAGCCCCCAAACAATTTTTTTGAGTCGTTGATGATAATCATCCCAAATTTCCAAATTCGGAAGAAAAAAACAGTTTTTTTTGTTCCTCTGAGCGCAAAGTTGTCAAGCTGGGTTGCCAAGCAGTTCCAGCCAAACTCATGTTTGATGCACCTGTGACTAACTCAAAAAACACGAAAGTTCCAAAACCTGATGTTTACTGTTAACACATGATAAATATGTTAACCCATATTTATAACTGAACATAACTGAGTTGTTAATTATTAAACCCTTCATATACACGAAACGTAGATGCTCGAAAACATCGGTCCCCTGATTTTGCGTTACGTTTCAATATGTGAATTATTACGTGCGAAAAATCCCCTGGACAATGGGTGCGTGGACAACCCCTGTCATAATTTATATGCCTGAACAAACATGTCCCCTATGTTTGCTCACTCCTGTATTTGATATTACTTCATGGGTAAGATATCTGAAATAAATGTTGTTTGGAATCTTTGATACATATTATATGAAGCTAAGCAAAAAGGTATATATAAATGAGCATCGACCCGCTTGCCTCGGGGTGTTCGCTTGCGACTCGTGAAATTTGAGTTGGTTTGTATTATGTTTTTTGAGTTTTCGATTGTTCAAGTCACCATCTGGTTGATGCTTTAAACAGCCATCATCTGTCAAAGACCTTAATCAACAGTGGATCATCAATTCAAAGCAGGAAACGAAAACATCAAACCATAATTAAACATATCTAAAGCAGATTTGGAACCACATTCACCAGCTATAGCCTTCACCCATGTTTTTTTGTGCCTCTAATTTGTGCTCCACTCAGGTCCAAGTCCTTCAATCTGGGAAGGCCAAATTCCTGGTCTACGGCACAACGACCCGAAGTGGTCGTCAATACAGGTCTCAATGGGAAAATGTAGGGGATATCATGGTTTTAATATGGTTTAATATTTTTTCATATGTTTTAATATGTTTCAATATGCTTCAATATGTTTTAATATGTTTTAATGGAGTTGTTATAGGGTTTGAATGGCAAAACAATCTTTTTCAATGGCGGTGGATTTGTGGATTTTCAGGTTAATGGGAAAACCATCTATAAATAGTGCCTTTTTGATTGCTACGTTTGATTACCGGAGTGCAATAGCTCACAAGGCCGCAACCCCAAAAGGCCGATTTCCAGTATGAAGGTCATCCAAACACGCACATGGAAGATGAAACAAAAGCTGGTATCGACATGCTTGTGATTGGCTAGTAGCGCCAAACTTACAATCTTCATTTTTAGTATCCGGAAAATTCATTGGTTTCTTCAAGCACAACCCCAAATGGCACGTAAACTTGTTGGCCTTCTTTGGTGATCCCGTCTTGGGAAGGGAACGGTGTCCCCTTAAGCACCAGTTCGTAAAAAGCAGTTCCGAACGGGGCGTGTTGGGGCCAAGGTAAGCCGACACATTGGAGAATCACCAGTAGTTGCTAGAAATATAGTAATCCCTTCCCCCCATTACTAAACCCCACCAAATAATAAAAACTAGGGTCTGTCTCCAATTTTGGAAAATTTGAGGTTGGCCAATTTGATTTTTAATTGATCCCCTTTAGAAAACAATTTAAACATGAAGCTACCATTTCAGGGTTTCACCCCCTATTAATAAAAACTAGTCAACCCTGGGGTGTTTTTTCTTAGGGTCCGTCTTGTAAGGCCGAACAAAACAGTCTTTCATATTAAGGTGTTTAATTTAATATTAGGGGAAAGCTTCGAAATTCAATTTTTGGCAATATCTTAATTAGATGTTAAAAGGAAATCTAATCGATTTTGAAATAGAAAAGAATAGTTTTTTATATTAGGGTTTTTAATTTGGTATTAGGGGGAAGCTTCGCACCCTAACAATAAAAACCCCCTAATAGAAAAAAACTACCTGAGGTGTCTATTATTTTGGGGGCTGGGGGGGTTTAGTATTAGGGGGAACCGATTACTGTACGTAGTCGTTTTTTTTCTGGTGATTTTCAAGTAGCAGTTGCCATGTCTGTTTCCTGCAGGTACTTGTTTTATCTGGCTGCTCTGGTTGAAAAACGGGAAAGTCATTGAGGATCTAGGGATTGAAACAAACGAACCCCAGACGACATGCTGTTAATCCTTGTTAGTCAAGCCCTAGTTGATGCATTTGGGGGCCCTGTTCAGATTGTATGTTCCAAATCAAATTTGCTGAACTTATCTTGTTTTTGGAAAAGATCATGTGCCGAGCTCATACATACCATCAACCAAGGCTCAAAGAATCCCCTCACACGCGTCCACGAAAGGTCCAACAGTTCCTGGGATTTGCAGAGACACCCTAGAGGGTGGAAAATCAGTCACATGGCTTGCTGAAAAATCCACCCATTTTTGGATGATTTACGCATTTACATCCTAATTTATCAGGGATTTCCCTGCCTGTCATGTGACTGATTACTGGAGGATATAAAAACCTATTCCCAGTAGATGTCCCATTTCCGATGATGGGACCAATGAGGAAGTACAATTCAAAAAAAAGCTCTTAGGGAGTCACATTTTTTATAGGTCGGAATATTCCCAAAAATTAACCAGCTAGTATAACATAGTATAACCGCACAAAAGGACCATCAACCATGATATAACCATCAACCAACACCGGTTACGGATGAATCTGTGGAATCGTTAGATCGTGTGATTCCCCAACGACCTGGTCGTTTAAAAGGGCAACATTTTCCAGTTGGATATTGGTTCCCCCAATTTGTGATGGCTAAATCCATGTAAATTGCATTATTTTGCAAGTTGAGCCAGCATTTTTTATGCTTAAATCCCTACCCATTCAGTTGGTTCCCACGTTATGAACCAATCGGAATCCAAGTTTCAAGTTGCAGACAACCCTTTAACGCCTCTGCATTACCGGAGGTCCATGTCTGCCGCAAACGAAGACTTCGCAAGGAAGGAAGGCTTTCCTGGGTTGGTCTGATTTTTTTGAGGAGCGTTTAATAGGGGAGTAAACCAACCATTGGAAGATATTGGGAATATAATGGGAATATAGTACATATATGATTATAAATAATATATAATAGGTATGTATATATATATATACAAGTTTATATAATATTAAATGTGTATATATATATATATAATGTGTACATATATTTATATACGGCCAGGACGGGGGTGCTGCCCGGCGAAGTGGATTTTAACTGCGCAGGGCCAGTGTTTTTTGTATGTTGGTGTGTCGGTGAAATGGCAACTTGGCTGACGAGATTTGTTCCAAAACACAAAACCCTAAACCTTAAATCCTAAACCCTAAAACCTAAATCTGACATAAAACCCTAAGTAAGCCTTAAAAGTAAAATATGATTAAAACCATGGTTAAAAAACAAACGAAACCCTGAGGAAACCCTAAACAAACCCTAAAGAGTTGGTCCCATGATAAACCTCTGGGCGGCACCCCCGACCTGCAGGTAAAGAAAGTCCCCGAACTCATCATCAACCAACAAGAGTTTTGAACACTGCAAGCAAATTGGGTACCCCCCCAAAAAAAAACATGGGCAATCATCATTTCCTCAATGAAATGGCAATGTTGGGATATCCCGAATTCCTTATGGATCAAGATTTGGGGGTGAGAATTGAGATAACCATAGCTATGGAGGAAAGCACCCTCCGGTAATTTGTATCATAGCTATGGCAGCTACGGCCCATTCATAGCAGATTTACCGAACTTAAACATGCTGATGTTCTTTAGCTATTTTAAAATACCAGATGGTAGGAGGTTCTCGCCGAGCACATGGGGAAATCTGGGCCAGCCGTGACAGGGATGACATCCTGATGCTTAAATTATCTTAAATCCCCTGCTGAAGACGTTAACGACGTTAGTGCTGTATATTAATACCCATCCAAAAGCAAACGGAATCAGAGTGGCTGAACACGATTTTTAAGCAATCATAGCATGGATCAATGAAACACATTTCAAAAGATCTTCAACGAGATCTTTTCTGGGATATTTTGGGGGAACAAGTACCGGGCTAAGTCATTTTTCAATCCCAGAAATGTCCAGCGTCAAACCCCACAAAGGTGGTGAGAATAAGATAGCTAAGGGTGCTGAACCAGGAGCCAGCTTCAAAAACACATCTCAGATGCGCAACAAAAATCACAACCCATATGGTTAAACCATGTTAAACCCATATGTTGCTGTGTTTTTTTTCTGGTCAAACCATCATTATTGATTCAATAATGATTTTTGGACCCAAAAGATGGTATATACATCATTATTATACATAACCCATAGGATCCATGTATGTTATATATGCTAACATTTGGGGTATATTGATGGTAAATGTTACCATATATACCATACATGGATCCTATGGGTAATTATTATACATCATTATCATGGTATGTAGCATTTATGTATCCTATCATTAGTTCGAAAAGGGGATGCGTTACTTTTTCACTACTGGATGATTCACCCCCAGTGAACCCGGTGAAGTGGCTTTAACAAATCCCAGGAACAAAAAACTGGTCCCAAAATACGACTTTTCCCGTTGAGAACCAGAGTTATACCCTCTGGTAAACAGCCACATAACTATGGAAAATCACAATTTTTAATGGGAAAACTCACTATTTCTATGGCCATTTTCAATAGCTATGTAACAAACTACCAGAGTTTTTTAAGCCATATGTTGGTGGTTGAACATGGTTCAACCAGCATTTGTTGCTGCGAAAACCGACATATGTTTGCTGCTTTTTTTGCCCTTCCGGATTCCGCCCTCCAGTTGGATCCAGTTTCAAAGACCTTCACATCACCAAGTACCGAGCTATGCGCCAAATCCAGCTCTTCCAGCTTTGGAGTGAACCTTCGATCCAGGATCCAACTATATATATATATAAGATGTATGGCATACATATATAGATATATAGTGATATATATATATATTTATATACATATGGTATATAGATGTATACATATATGGGCATACATATGTATATATATATATACGTATATATTATGTGTATACGGTAGCTACATTTACCAAACACGGATGTTTATCTTCTCACCTGGACAAGGGATTCTATCCACGAGGTCTCTGTATGGGCTGTGTCTGACATGTCTGAAAATACGGTAAGAAGCAGAAATCTAGGCAAAAAATCATTGGGAATATGATGGTAAATCTGATAAACCATAGGAGGAGTCTGGACAAACTCATATTCACAAAATGGAAACCACCACAAGTGTTTTTTTAACCCTCTCTGAGCAGCGTTTGCACACAAGTGATTGACCTATTCTCTTGTATATTCAAGAAATATCACCTATGCTTTCAAAGTCTTCTATTTCTTTATGCAAGGTAACGATGCGGGCCAACCCAGTAGAAGCCCGCCGCATGTTTTCATGTTTTTAAGGTCAAACAACTAATGCTGAATTTTTGTATGGCGTGTCAAAATGTGATAAATCCAATAATAAACCATGTTTATACAACCTTTTTCTGGTGAAATGGTGCATGGTTTATGGCATTGGGCTTACCACATTTATAAAAATCCCATGAAATCAATGGAGGAAAAAAAACTGATCGACTGCTCCATAAAGCCATAAACTTCCAATCGGGAATGGTAAACGACGGAACCCATTGTTGGTAAAATTGGGGATTTACTGCTTTACCACATTCTATACATATATATATGTGTGTACATGTATGTATGTATGTATGTATGTATGTATGCATGCATGTATGTAGGTAGGTATGTATGTATGTATGTATACATGTATACATATATACATATATACATATATACATATATACATATATACATATATACATATATACATATATATATATATACATATATACATATACATATATATATATATATATATATATATATATACATATATATATATATACATATATAATACATATATATATATATATATATATACAGATATATATATATATATACGTATATATATATGTGATTGTACACATGAGTGCGCAGTTCTTTACAATTGAACCTGCACCCAGCTAGCCTCGTTTGATTACCGGGGAACTACCAGGAGGATCCCTGAACGTTTTCGTGTACAGCCGCAATCTCCTAGCCTTCATCTAAGCGCCAAAGTCTCGCTGGCTTGTATTCAGTGTTCACTGAACACTCAACATACATATGAATATACATGTGTATACAGTATATATGTGTTTTTTACATGTATAAATATAAGCACTAATATAGTACCTGTATATAATCTTGGGAAGGTATTATAATACAGTACATAAATAATATAGTATTATTACTATAAATACTATAATACTATAAATACTATAATACTATAAATACTAGAAATACTAAAAATATACACTATCACTATATATATACATAATTATTACATACATACAATTGTGTATATACCGAGACTTTGTGACCTGTCCCAGGTTTGGACATCAAGACCATCCGACCATTCCCTCCTGGATCCCACCAAAGGCACTGAAAAACTTCCAGGCGTCCAACGATGTGCGTCATGGAGAGGTTCAAAGCCTGGCTACGGAAAAAAAAAAACGTATTCTTCCGTTATATCCTGTTTATATATCCCAATCATCCCATAAAAAATACTATATATATGTATAATTATGTATATTATATATATAATATGTTCAATTATTTGTTATATTACACCTACCTGCACTTGTTGCTTCACCCCAGGAATCCTTCTTGTGGATTAGTTCAGCCCAGTGAATTAACTGCTGGGATGAACTCATTCAATGCGATTCTGAGGAGACCGTGCAATGGATGGTGGGGATAACGATGTTTAGTCTCCCAAACTTATCTAGTCATGGCCAGTTCAATTAGTCTACGGTAGTTATTCCAATATTACATACTAAATCAATGTAAAATAAGCGAATATATTGTTGGGCATAACTGGATGAAATGAATTATTAGTCTATAAAAACTGGATAATATTAGAAACTATATTCGATATGCCATGATATACCATTGTAGTCATTCGTAGAATATAATGCGATTTTACTATGATCATCATGGTTGCTCCCTTGCCACCCCAGATAGGGGTCACTTGGGTATAGAAAGAAGTAAACTCTCCAGTTTTACGCCCTTGCTGAGTTTGGCTCGTGAGGTTGCGCTTGAAATTCCATGAAATTCCAGTGTCCAATGAAATGCAAACAGAATGAGACCTCAACAAATACCAAAACAGCAAATCTGTTGGGATCTTGAGAAGAGATTTGAATTCACAGCACATTACATCCAGAACCTAAGGGTTCAAGAGGGTTTGTTGTTGCGACACTGCGTTTTTAAAATGACGTCACAGGCCACGGCAAGGTCAAATGACTTTTCCGTGATCTGCATAGTCTAAACCCATCCACTTGTTGGCCTTCAAAACAATGTTGTATATAGGTTGTTCCCAGAAAAGGCTGTCCCTTTTCTTCTCGTTTCCAGAACTTGGCTCACCTTAGATAACACAATTTAGAACAAGTCAAAAAGAACTCCTGTGGCTCCTGCTGTCACCCACTCTTCACTCATCTACTCACCAAGACTTACCCAAACCTCACCATTACACTAAAAGATGACTTGCTCTGCCATTTGCTGGGTCACACCAACCAGCACCAGTCAGGTCCCTACGGCCTCTCACCGAATTGAGAATCTGTGGACTGTGGACCAATTCATCATACTCCTCGAATTCAAAGCAAAAAGAAAAAAAATATATATATATATATATGGACTTCTGTGAAAAGGGCTACTCCCATATTATCATCATTTTCCCATTCATCGTATTATCCCATATTTTCCCATATTTTCCCATATTTTCCCATATTATCATCAGTAATATATGGACTTCATAGTATCATCATTTTCCCACTGCAATGGCATTGTTTTGGAACCTTAAAATCCACCACGCCTTTGGACCCCATCACGGACCTTCAGCTTCGGCATCGCTTCCAAAATCGCCAGGTCTCCGGCAATCCGCGTCTTAGCCTGTTGGCAAAAACCATAAGGGCTTCAACATGGTACAAGGATATAGCCATCAGCACCATCTATGATTTTTAGGATTGTTTTTTATATGAATTACTTAAAAAATACTGTCTGTAATGATATGGTATCAATGGTATCTACAGTGTGGACCTATACAGTACATGTATGCATGTCACGTCTCTATTCATTAGTCTCAAAACCATTCACATGTTGGGTTCCCCCCTCTACATGGCAGAACTTCAGCTGGGTTTCGCGCCCCTGGGCCTCGAATAATTCATACGATTTCAACAGTCCCATCTTTGATAGATGAACCCTGAAACAACAGCTACAATACCCATAGGATCCATGTATGTTATATATGGTAACATTTACCATCAATATACCCCAAATGTTAGCATATATACCATACATGGATCCTATGGGATATGCAAAGACCCGCACATGTTTTTTGAATTCTGTATCGCCCCTCCTGGGCCACCAATCCCCCATCCTGTCCAGGTGCCAAATCCATCCGCTCCAGTGGCCCCAAAGCTTCCAGCAAAGCCTCCCGGTGTTCCAACTGGAAGTCGCTCAGCGCAGAGAAGTTGCCTGTGATGCGTCTCGCACGAAAAACAGAACACCGTGGGCGGTGCTCGTCACGAAGAGACTCGAACAGTAGCGAATCTTGGTACATTCCAGTACATTCCTTCTGGCGAAATTGGAGTACCAGTGGATCCACAAAATCAGTCCTTTTCAGTTTTTTTTTCGAGTTATACCCTAGTCTTCCTGGTAACCTTTCCGGTAACTGAAGTGGTTGCCTGTCCCGTAACTGGAAGGTTAAGGATAATGTTAACCCTGGATTAATAAACCCCGTTTACGGCTGTTTAATTGGGAGGCTACCATTTATGTACCATCTAAAGTGACTACTTGGAGGGTACTCCCTAATTAATAAACCATGGTTTATTGATCCGGTTGACATTGTATCACTTTGAGCCAAGCCCCCCATGTTCAAATCCAACCCCACCCACCCCGGGACCCCGGTCACCATCCATTGTTGGACACCCAGCAGGTCCCATGGATCAAACTTTGGGGCACCTACAATGTCAGACAAACCCGAAAATCATCTGGTTGGTAATATACTTATATAATGTTGTTATAATATATATATATATGATATATATATATATATTCTACTACATCCTATTACCATATCATGGTTAGTTGATTCTCCAATTGAAGTCAATTTAAGGTAAATCCCCCCGAGTTTCCATGATTGACTGGTTAAATTGGCATTGTTCAGACACTTTCATGCTGAAAACATGTTGAATCCCAACTTTGCATGGTCGAACTCCAAATCTTTGAGGATAAGAATGATGACCCTCATTGAAAAGTCACTTAAGTCATCTTAAGTCACGTTGTTCGCGCCTGAAAGGCTGTCATCTCCCGGCAAAGATATGCCGCGCACTTCACAGTCCTCTCATCCGGACCCATCATCCCCACCAGTCATCTTCAATGCATCCACAAATCATCGATTTGGGACTGCCCAGTTTTGGGAAAGTTAGACATTTTTTGTTAAAAGCAATATGTCCTCTGGTAATCAAACGTGACTAGCTGGAAAATCCCTTATAAAATGAGGTTTTATATCGGAAAATCCATTGCCACATTTGATCACAGGAGGGTGGACAAAGATATTCTTGCCCCCACAGCGTCAAAGACCTCGACCTCCATCACCCTTGGACACTCTCAATATCTTTTCCTGAAGCTTCGTAGTTTCATCGAGTTTCAACGGAATCCCATACACCGATCATTTATTAGTATATTAGTATAAATTTTAAATATACCCAACTTCCGGGACTCAGGAATTAAGGCTTCGTTTGTTGTACAAAAATTGGGGGAAGGAATTGGTAGAACCCTGAAAACTATAGAACTCCAGAACTCTCAGAAGTATGGCTCTGATAGACGCAAGTTTTCACTTGATTGCTCGCGGCAAGATACCAGTGCCGAAAAGCCTTCAGTCATCCCTTTGTGCCAGTCGGGTGGAAGACTTCGCATATTGGATCGGAATCAAATGTACTGAAGTCATTAATTAACCAGCTTTACAAACATCTACTGCGCATTATGACAAAATTGCTTCATTCAATGCTCTCCATATCCATTCAGGTCCATTCGTCCTTGTTCCACTCGATGCCCTGAAACAGGTCGCAGCTTGTCTTTGTGCAATCGCCTCCTGAAAGCGAGCTGCTGAGCTGGTGAATCTTCCCGCTACCCGTAATCAAACGTGGCTGGGAAATCCCTGTAAAAGAGCATTTCAATGGGAAAAGCATCTTAAAAAATATCTATAAAACTTCGGATTGTCCATCATGATTACCAGAGAGTACATCCCGTGAATCCTGTTACCCTCTGGTAGACAGCCACATAGCTATTGATAATGGCCATAGAAATAGTGAGTTTTCCCATTAAGAATGGTGGATCTTTCCATAGTCTACAATCACAAAAAAATCCAGAAGAGGCTTGCTCTACCCACAAAGGCCATGTAAATTCCGCTGAGCTTCGCTGAAAGCCCAGGAACCACAGAAGAGTTGCCACCCGGTTGGCAAGCACCGTGGCCGGCACATTGGCACAAGGATCAGAGCCATCCTGAGAAGGTCCAACTGTTGGTGACGTCAAGAAGTATTTCTGTGTCTGAAAATGAGGAGGAACGCCAAAAAAACATGGGTTTCAATCATTTTCAATAGTCAATTTTTCGATGATTTGGGAGTAGCCCATGAATTGGGAGAGCTCAATATTGGGTGTGTCTGAAAATGAGGAACACCCCAAACTGGCGATTAATAATAGGGAACATGATGCTTCACCAATACCAGTGCATTCAGGGGGACCCCATTTTGAAGAAAAACATATCACATATCGCTTCAGTAACACGTGGAAGTTTCCTGAAATAGGGCTACCCCTAAATCATACAATTTGATAGGATGTTCCATGAAATAAACCATCCAGCTATTGGGGTATCCCCATTTATGGAAACCCCCAAGAGTAGTGGATCTGCAACTTAGGTCCCCCAAACATACGGCAACCTATTCAAACAGCATTGTTCACCCAAAAAAATCTGAGACTGATCGATCCAAAGCTGCTGCAAATTGGCCAAAGTAACTCCAGAATCAGCAATTCATTCACATATTGGTGCATCTGATAATGCAGTATCTGGTGGTTTCTGCAAGTTGATTGACTCAATTGTTTAACCGAAAACTTCGAAGCTGTTCTTGATAAAAGAAAATACTATCATCTGGTAGGCAAGATGGACATAACCATAGGTCGGAACCCCTCCCTCGATTCACCACCGGAAAGAAACATTACTACTATACTACCCTCTGGTAATTTTACTAATATTACATAGCTATAGAAAATCACCACTTTGAATAGGTAAATCATCTATAAACGGGCCATCTACATCATAGCTATGCTACATAAAGTCAAGATGTGACATCCACGACGACCGAGCTGCCATGTCAACCAGCTGATGGGCCAGGATGGCATGATCCAAATTCACCAGCGGTTTCAAGTTCTTGGGCTTCAGGCTCTTCACTCCCACGTCACGCAGCTGTACATGGAAGCGACCTCTTCCCGGTTGACGACCATGGACCATCAAGGACCCAGAAAGAGCATGGATGACTTTGAGTGGTACAGCGGCAAAGCATGCCCCAAAGAATAGCAGTTCTAAGTGGTGTGGGATAGGGCCTTGCAGTGATAACATGTGATAGCTTAATTTAGGACAAGGTCTGTGTCGGCCGCGGTGAGTCGGCCGGCGGGGTGGGCGTGTCGGCCGCGGCTGGGTGTGCGAGTCGGCCGGCGCCAAGTGCCGTGTCGGCCGGCGCCAAGTGCCGTGGCGGCCGGCGCCAGGTATACCGTGTCGGCCGCGGAGGGGCTGTGTCGGACGGCGGCACTTGAGTCGGCCGCGGGGCTTCTGTGTCGGACCACGGGGCGGCTCGCGCAGGGCTGCCACTTAAAGACGGAACAAGCTCCCAGCGCTAACTTAGCAAAGTAAGGTCTGTGTGTCGAAACTGGCATGTCTGTGTCGGCCGCGGGGCTTCTGTGTCGGCCGCGGAGGGGCTGTGTCGGACGGCGGCGCTTGAGTCGGCCGCGGAGGGCTTCCACAGGGTAGGAAAAAAGAGCCCAGCGCTAACTTAGCAAACTAAGGTCTGTGTGTCGAAACTGGCGTGTCTGTGTCGGCCGCGGGGCTTCTGTGTTGGCCGCGGAGGGGCTGTGTCGGACGGCGGCGCTTGAGTCGGCCGCCGGGCTCCTGTGTCGGACAGCGGCGCTTGAGTGGGCCGCGGGGCTCCTGTGTCGGACGGCGGGCTGCAGGGCTTCCGCAGGGTATAGGAAAAAAGACCCCAGCGCTAACTTAGCAAAACTAAGGTCTGTGTGTCGAAACTGGCATGTCTGTGTCGGCCGCGGGCCTTCTGTGTCGGCCGCGGAGGGGCTGTGTCGGACGGCGGCGCCTGAGTCGGCCCCGGGGCTTCTGTGTCGGACGGCGGGGCGGCGCGTGCAGGGCTTCCACAAAGAAAGAAAAAAAAGATCCCAGCGCTAACTTAGCAAACTAAGGTCTGTGTGTCGAAACTGGCATGTCCGTGTCGGCTGCGGGGCTTCTGTGTCGGCCGCCAAGGGGCTGTGTCGGACAGCGGCGCCTGAGTCCCAACTATCTTGCAACGTCACAACATCTTCTAAATGTGCAACCTCACAACATCTTCTAAATGTGCCATCTTTGACAAGTTACAAGAGAAAATTCGGAGCACAGCGTCAAGACCGGCTCAAAAAGTGACTGGAAAAAGTTCAGAGCAGAGCATCAAGAGCGTGTCACATGCTGCATGTGCCTACGTGTGTCGGACAAAAGTTTCCCCCCACCTCCGCCCCCCCCCACCCCCCCTCTCCCCACCCCCCCACCCCAAAAAATAATCAGACGGTCATTCGTCGACATTGTTGTGAACGTTCATCATCTTTCAACTGCCAAGCATCTTGCAACGTGCCAACTTCCTTGCAACGTCACAACATCTTCTAAATGCGCCATCTGTGACAAGTTACAAGAGAAAATTCGGAGCATAGCGTCAAGACCGCTTCAACAAATGACTGGACCTGCATGTGCCTGTGTCGGACAAAAGTTTCCCACCCCCTCCCCCACCCCACCTTCCCCCCACCCCAAAAATAATCACACGGTCAATCGTCGACAATGTTGTGAAACGTTTCAAGCATCTTGCAACGTGCCAAGCATCTTGCAACGTGCCAACTATCTTGCAACGTCACAACATCTTCTAAATGTGCCATCTTTGACAAGTTACAAGAGAAAATTCGGAGCATAGCGTCAAGACCGGCTCAAAAAGTGACTGGAAAAAGTTCAGAGCAGAGCATCAAGAGCGTGTCACAAGCTGCATGTGCCTACGTGTGTCGGACAAAAGTTTCCCCCCTTCCCCCCCACCCCCCACCCCAAAAATAATCACACGGTCATTCGTCGACAATGTTGTGAAACGTTTCAAGCATCTTGCAACGTGCCAAGCATCTTGCAACGTGCCAACTTTCTTGCAACCTCACAACATCTTCTAAATGTGCCATCTTTGACCAGTTACAAGAGAAAATTCGGAGCATGAGCAGAGCATCAAGAGCGTGTCACAAGCTGCATGTGCCTGTGTCGGACAAAAGTTCCCCCCCCCCCCCCCCCCCCCCCCCCCCCCCCCCCCCCCCCCCCCCGACAATGTTGTGAAACGTTTCAAGCATCTTGCATTCAACGTGCCAAGCATCTTGCAACGTGCCAACTATCTTGCAACGTCACAACAGCTTCTAAATGTGCGATCTTTGACAAGTTACAAGAGAAAATTCGGAGCATAGCGTCAAGACCGGCCCAAAAAGTGACTGGAAAAAGTTCAGAGCAGAGCATCAAGAGCGTGTCACAAGCTGCATGTGCCTGTGTCGGACAAAAGTTTCCCCCCACCTCCCCCCCACCCCCCTCCCCCCCACCCCAAAAACAAAAATAACACACGGTCAATCGTCGACAATGTTGTGAAACGTTTCAAGCATCTTGCAACGTGCCAAGCATCTTGCAACGTGCCAACTTCCTTGCAACCCACAACATCTTCGAAATGTGCCATCTTTGACAAGTTACAAGAGAAAATTCGGAGCATAGCATCAAGACCGGCTCAAAAAGTGACTGGAAAAAGTTCAGAGCAGAGCATCAAGAGCGTGTCACAAGCTGCATGTGCCTACGTGTGTCGGACAAAAGTTTTCCCCCCCACCTTCCCCTCCACCTTCCCCCCCACCCCCCACCCCAAAAATAATCACACGGTCATTCGTCGACAATGTTGTGAAACGTTTCAAGCATTTTGCAACGTGCCAAGCATCTTGCAACGTGCCAACTATCTTGCAACGTCACAACATCTTCTAAATGTGCCATCTTTGACGAGTTACAAGAGAAAATTCGGAGCATAGCGTCAAGACCGGCTCAAAAAGTGACTGGAAAAAGTTCAGAGCAGAGCATCAAGAGCGTGTCACAAGCTGCATGTGCTGTGTCGGACAAAAGTTTCCCGCCCCCCCCCCACCCTCCCCCCACCCACCTTCCCCCCCACCCCCCTCCCCAAAAATAATCACACGGTCAATTGTCGACAATGTTGTGAAACGTTTCAATCATCTTTCAACGTGCCAAGCATCTTGCAACGTGCCAGCTATCTTGCAACGTCACAACATCTTCTAAATGCGCCATCTGTGACAAGTTACAAGAGAAAATTCGGAGCATAGCGTCAAGACCGGCTCAAAAAGTGACTGGAAAAAGTTCAGAGCAGAGCATCAAGAGCGTGTCACAAGCTGCATGTGCCTACGTGTGTCGGACAAAAGTTTCCCCCCACCTCCCCCACCCCAAAAATAATCACACGGTCATTCGTCGACAATGTTGTGAAACGTTTCAAGCATCTTGCAACGTGCCAAGCAGCAACGTGCCAACTATCTTGCAACCTTACAACATCTTCTAAATGTGCCATCTTTGACAAGTTACAAGAGAAAATTCGGAGCATAGCGTCAAGACCGGCTCAAAAAGTGACTGGAAAAAGTTCAGAGCAGAGCATCAAGAGCGTGTCACAAGCTGCATGTGCCTGTGTCGGACAAAAGAATATACTTCCTGCGACCTGGTTGTCTGACTCGCGACCTGGTTGTCTGACCCGCGACCTGGTTGTCTGACTCGCGACCTGGTTGTCTGACCCGCGACCGGGTTGACTGACCCGCGACCTGGTTGGCTGACTCGCGACCTGGTTGGCTGACTCGCGACCTGGTTGGCTGACTCGCGACCTGGTTGGCTGACTCGCGACCTGGTTGGCTGACGCGCCTTCCTGTTGGCTGACTCGCGACCTGGTTGGCTGACGCGCCTTCCTGTTGGCTGACTCGTGACTCGCGCCTTCCTGGTTGGCTGACTCGCGCCTTCCTGGTTGGCTGACTCGCGCCTTCCTGGTTGGCTGACTCGCGCCTTCCTGTTGGCTGACTCGCGCCTTCCTGTTGGCTGACTCGCGCCTTCCTGTTGGCTGACTCGCGCCTTCCTGTTGGCTGACTCAGGTTGGCTGACTCGCAGCCCTGTTGGCTGACACGGTCTTCGCCCCTTAATTTATAAACCCATAGCATGTCAACCATAGATTAATAGTTTTTGCAGATATACACCAACTTACATTTCCAGGAGGGCCCGGCCCTTCTTGTACAGTATATGACTAAATACAACTAGCCCCTTTCACATGTCTGTTGTCACTCAGAAGAAAACCCTGGAGGTCAAGGTCACTGTTTGGCACACTGAGTCAGAGTCAGCAAGGCCATTTATGTCTGCATCAATCTAGATCGGTGCACTCTCCGGTCATCAAACGTAGCTGGGAAATCCTTTATAAATTGAGGTTTGAACGAAAGTTCATCATACACAGTAAATAGGAC
This sequence comes from Cladocopium goreaui, assembly GCA_947184155.2. Taxonomy (NCBI): domain Eukaryota; class Dinophyceae; order Suessiales; family Symbiodiniaceae; genus Cladocopium; species Cladocopium goreaui. The sequence goes on from CAMXCT020004445.1 coordinate 582,629, forward strand.
ACTAATTCTTGCCATGCAACCCATTGATTTCGCCATTTTTGATTACCCCAGGGTAATAAAAACAGGTATTTACCATTGATTTCCATTAATTTCCATTGATTTACCATTGATTTACCATTGATTTACCATTACCCCCATGGATTATTTACCCCATTTTATACCATGTAAACTGCGGCCTCTGTTGGCGTCCCACCTCGGAGCTGTTCGACTTCAAGGGAAAAACCAAGAGGTGTTATTGAATTGGGAGTTTAATGGGATTTAATTGGGATTTTATGGTGATTTTATGGGATTTAATTGGGATTTTATGGGGATTTTATGGGATTCAATTGGGAGTTAATTGGGATTTTATGGGATTTAATTGAGATTTTATGCAATTTAGTTGGGAGTTTATGGGATTTAATTGGTATTTTATGGGATTTAACTGGGATTTTATGGGATTTAATTGGGATTTTATGGGATTTAATTGTGAGTTTAATGGGATTTAATTGGGATTTTATGGGGAGTTAATTGGAATTTTATGGGATTTAGTTGGGAGTTTCTGGGAGTTTATGGGATTTTATGGTAGTTTATTGGATTTTATGGGATTTAATTGGGATTTTATGGCATTTAATTGGGAGTTTATGGGAGTTAATTGTGAGTTTATGTGATTTAATTGAGATTTTTGGGTGTTTATGGTATTTTATGGTATTTTATGGATTTAATTGGGATTCTATGGGAGTTTGAGTTTATGGAATTTTATTGGGAGCTTATGGCTTTTTATTGGAGTTTATGGAATGTTATGATTATTCACTGTTAATCACAGGAAAATCTTTAATGTATTCACGGTTATTCATAGGAATTTCATCAACAAGAAATGCAGATCGTAGTGGATACACCGATATACCCTCTAGTACTTTCTTAGAAATAGCTATGGTAAAGATGGCCCATTTAGTTCGATTTGGTACCATGTATATAATAGCCATGGTTTACTTTCTTAGAAATCGCTATGGTATATACTGATATACTTCTGATTTCTATCGCTCTGTTGAATTACCAGAGGGTATTAAAAATTGCTTTCAAGGCATCCCACACATCTCATACCGCCACTGGAAACCGAATCAGCGGATCATCCTTATCTTAAAATAGCTCTATGAACACGTTTGTGAAACTACCACCTAATTCCCTGAATGGTAAGTTGAAAAACAAAACAAAATCACCTGAGCATTGCGCAAATCCTCCCATCAGCTCCTTCTACTGTTTGGTTGAGTAGTCCGTTCTACCCTTCAAAATCGGTGCGTACAACCACTCCAATTCCCGCAAGGCAAAATCGGATTTACATAAACTTCGTCCCAAACAACAAACAATATCTTATGTTAAAAGTATCCCTTTGTTTAAACCCGCCCCATTCAGGTGCGTCTAAAAATGGGCTACACCGCAAGTTATGGTCATTGCTATTGTGAAAATGGTGACTAATCTAAATTAACCAATGGTTTTAGGCCCTAAAAAAAAACGGTCCGTTCATTGGTTATTTGCTTCAGATTCCCCAAAGGTGGAAGTTCCCTTTGGCCATCTGAGAAATCACAAATGACCACAACCTAAGTTATGGGTACCCTCTGGTAAACTAACAGTTTGCTATGGAAAATTGCCATTTATAGTGAGTTTTCCCATCAAAAATGGTGATTTTCCATAGCTATGTTAAATTACCAGAGGGTACCCTCTTGAGCCTCCATTTGAGCTGTGTTCAAAACCCCCTTCACATCATTCCATCACAGCATACAGATGGGTTGAGAACAGGTTTCCCAGGGATTATGCCAATCCCCAATATTTATATATATATGGTGGTTTCTTAAAATGGGGGATCCCCAAGTTTCCATGGGATACCATGGGTTTCAACACTAAAATCGTCCAATTTAGGATGATTTGGGGGCACTCCCATTCTAGGAAACCTCCATGTACATATATCCTTGTATTTCTGATGATTAAACTCATATACTGTAGATGATGGTAGGCGTTAAATGCCATAGAAAAAACATCAATAAATGATTATATATATAATATATATATATATAGCATCCACCAACAGGGGTTTATCAGCCACTGCTCATTTAAAACCAAAAGAATCACCTGACCGAGGTACTGCAGTGTCCTTCCCTGCTGGCCGTTGAGCATCTGCCCAGCCACGGACGTCAAGCCCTCCACCTTGACGATCTGTGACGGCGACGCTGCGACAGTGTCAGCCTCCAGATGTTGCCTTAGAATCTTTGAAACTGAGGGATACAGTACCTGGTTGGTGGTTTCAACCCCTCTGACAAATATTAGTCAGTTGGGATTATTATTCCCATATATTATGGAAAATAAAAAATGTTCCAAACCACCAACCAGCTACAATGGGATAACTGGGATATAACAAACACAAGAGGGAATCCAACATAATATTCAACATAATTCTACCAACTATAATAGGGATACAATGGAATATCACCACCAATAGCTATGTTGGTTGTGACTATATTGTGTAACAATGAGGGATATAAAACAACTATGATGCTAGGGATATCAATAGTTTTTCTCGGAAATATGATATAAACAACTAAAAAACACGTTGGTATTTGGGCGGGTCTTACGTTTACCAGCATGATTCACCACTTACTTTCAAGAGGATGATCCCCCACTGTAGAGTGAGTACTTTCCTCTTTTGAGATGAGCGGCTGTTAGCTGAAGGAAAATGGATGAAAATGCTACTGTAAGACCCACAAACAACTTGAAACTGCCAGACCATCATCTGCACCACGGCTGGAACAAACATAGCAAACCGCCAAGCAGCCAAGCATACAGCCGATCTACCCAAGTCACTATGAGAAAGTGAGCATGACTAATGAAACTTGAGCATGACTATGCAAGTGGCTGGGCAGGCTGGGCATGATATTCTCCAATTTCTAGCAAACTCGGCCCACGGTTCAGCCGCCCATGAAAAAATATGAGCATCATTGACTTAGCTGCTGTCTTTTTCTTCGCAATTCCCCTGCGCAGGATTTTCCATTTGTGTCCATGGACTGTGAATCTTATTGCCATAGGGGTAAAGTCGCTTTGAACCTCACTGCCATTGGGGAAAAGATTTTGAAGTGTGCTTTGCATGCCTTCAAAATTTCGCATGAAGGAAGGAGGCCACTCATGGCTGTTTGTGCAAGGTTTGCACGAGCTCTGTCATCCACATCCATTGTGGATGCGACTGTGGATCATGTGAAGAAAGTGATGGCCATCCTTCACAACTGTTTGCAGTGCAGCCAAGGCTTGAGATTGAGCCACGATGGCGTGGCTTCGTGCTAAGGAACAGAGTTTGGAGGCAGTTTTGAAGTGAACGTGGTCCCACCCCACCCCTCCACAAGTACGTGTGCAAGTTGAAGTGAAGGTGATTGGCCCACCCGACCTCACCCCATGCTTGGCATAACATCAAGTGCGTGTGCAAGTTGAAGTGAACGCAATTACCCCACCCACCCTCCCTCCCCCATCCCAACCCATGTGCAAGAACACAAACTTTTTTGCTGGGTAGACATGCGGAAAAACAAAAAATGGACGAAACCCACGGCCGTCTATAAGCCGTGGTCCGTACTACCCATCTAATCCAACTGAGTTTCACTGAGAATCTACCCAAGTCCCCATGAAAAGTGCCCCTAGTTCAGCTCAAAGAACTCTTTTTGTAGGTCCACCAGTCCATAATGTGTTCGTTCAGCAGAGCAAAGCTCACCAGCCAGGGACGCTAGGGCTGCTAGGGCTGCCAGGAACCATGGCTTCATGCTATCCTCATTGCGGATGTATCGACCTCGCAAACTACGAAGGCATTTGGAAAGATTTCAAACGCCTTGAGCCCACGGCAAGGTGCATCAGGGCATATCAGGGCCCCCAACCTCTGTGAAATGCTATGTCCCATAGGGGTTCCATTTAAAAGTTGCAGGGTGTTGATCATGAAGTACAACTACCCCTCCGTTCAACCTTTGCAATTGAAGCCCCATCGTTTGTGCCAACTTCATGAGTTTTGAATCAAAGATACCCTCTGGTAAACAGCCACATAGCTATGGAAAATCACCATTTTCAATGGGAAAAAACACTATAAATGGGAATTTTCAATAGCTATTTTGACATAACCAGAGGGTAAATAGGTATATGGACCTTATGGATCAAACACGTTCATCGATGTTGGGGGTTTGAGCCATACCCACCGCAGGGAATTTTGCCAGCAAAATCTTCAAGGACGTAGACATCGCTCAATGCATGGATATGGGACATCCGGTCAAGTCAACTGGTAAATCATGCCCTTTTGGAAGAATCTGGTGGTCGATTTGCTACTATTTATAGCATATATCATCATATATCCATTTACCATAATTTACTAAATCTGATACACTTAAATATACCGCTTGTTGAATGAATGATGTTCACCTGTCTATCAATCAATCAACCAGTGCAAAAAGGACATTAATGTAGCATACCCTTGAACGCCTTTTGAATCCTTTCTACCACCCCGGCTTCCATCCAGTTCGGACCCCCCAAACAAATTGCTGATTGCAGAGACCATCTTGAAGAGCAACGCCGATTTTTTGAAAATCTTGGCCTTCAAAATTTGATTTCAAGTCTATCCAGAGATTTTACCATCTGCTTATGACATTGCCAGTTTGCTTGATTTCAAATCCCCATTTTTTAGTTCGGTAAACCATCTATTTCGATTAGGGCCATCTATACCATGGCTATGTTAAATATCCAGAGATTTTAGATGCTTCGAATTTCACAGATCCACTTCTTCACCCCAGCTACACTCGTGCCTGGAATCCAAAAAAAACCGACCCACGACCCACGACCAGCCGAGCCAAACATGGTGCGATCTGTAGGGAAATCCTCTAAACATTGGCATCTGTGGGGTAGAAAGCATCTATAAATGGTGGATTTTCCAGCATCTTTCAGTACGGGAGGGTATTTGAGCAGCAATTCGATCATCCCAAATAGGGTTTTTCAACCTTGAAACCAACAGCCTGTTATAGATTTATATACATGGTTTATCTACCAATGTCTACCATGAAATACCATGAATCTCATGTTGGAATATGTTGCTGGAAGGGCTTATTTCATCGCTTAAAAATATGTGTGACACAACCATTTTGGGCCAAAACACCACCATTTTGGGCAAGACTCCAAGGAGCACTTCGACACAATGCATGACATCATTGGCCAGTTTCAACTCCGAAAATCCAGAGCTGCCACATCTTGTCTGCATAGCCTACAGAAAATACCCTCTGGTAATTTGCTACATAGCTATTGAAAATGGCCATTGAAATAGTGAGTTTTCCCATTAAAAATGGTGATTTTCCATAGTTATGTTAGTTTACCAGAGGGTACCAAACTCATAGCCTACAGGACATGTTTCATGCGAGCTTTGAAAACAAGAGATTATATATCGATTCCCTGAACATGGATTTTTGAGTTGCAAAGGATTTCCCAAAAAGCATCAAAACAGTTGGTATTTACCTGGATTTCCAGAAAAAACTTCTCTGAAGAATGTAAATGGCAATCGCAGGGCATATGCCCTATTTTTGGACAAATACATAATGACTTTGATATACTTTGATATTTGCACACCGAAAAAAGAAAAAACAACTATGGCATGGTAAAAGATCCCGCTAAATTATTGCTAAATTCAAATTAATCAACAGGGCTGTAGTAAATCACCGCCAATTGGCTTTGTCTGAGAATGGGGTAACCTTGGAAAAATCCATAGATCATCATTATGTTCAGATAACAGATAGTTTATCATCATAGTTTATCATTATTGACTATATGATGGAACATTTTTTGGGGCATACCCCATTTTCAGATTGCCGCTTCCTCGTCTCCGCCTGAGCCTTCTCCACCAGGACCGCGCGAAACTCACTGGGCGCGTCCGCCTTGGCGGTAAGCCTCGGAAGCGGAAGGGCGGAAGCGGTGGAAGGAAATGGGTATGATTAGCAGCTCAAGTATATATCTGTACCATTTGTCTATATAACATCATGTATAACATGATAAAACATCATATTATAACATCATACAATGTCATAGAACATAATAAAATAATGTATATACGTATATATATTCTATACTGTATTATATATACATATATTCATTGGATAAGTTAATCATCTTGCATAACCCAGTTATTCATGTATACACACTAATATTGCATAATATGGAATACAATGGAATGCCCCCAGTTGCCAATGGCTTATAACATAATAAGAATATTGAAAGCATTCAGGTAAACAGATTACAGTATGTCATAGAAAAAACATGGACAAATCGGATGATCATGATGAAATATATTTATATACACAAGGTGGCCACCCAGTGATGCTTTTTGGTTTAATAAACCAAGTATCTATAGTTATATGATATATAACATATGTTCATATGTACCACAAACATCCACAAATCATAGTTAACCTAGTTATGTTCACCAACTTAGTTACCGTAAACGGTGGCCCCACAGTTTCGCCAACAATTGGGAATGGATGCGACAAACACAGCTAAACACAGTGGGTAAAATACAGGATGATGACTCTTTCTTGCCCACAAAAGGGAGGCCCATCCTGGATATGGAAGTTGGCTACAATAAGTAGGACCTAGGATTTGTGGTGCAAGATTATCTCCAGAGTTAGATTAGTTTATGAGCCAAAAGAGTTTACAACTGGGGGGGCCCTTCCTGCAGGGCCCTGGCTGAGAATCTCAAATAAATGAGCCAATCCAATTCATCACACTGCGTGGGTCCAAGAAACTTCAAGGAATTTTGATGAAGGCACCGGTGTCAAAGAGACCCAGGAGGCATTCGTCCAGACATTCGTCCAGGCATTCGTCCAGCAGCGCACGTGGATCTGATTTCAAGGTAAGTCCCGTACAGCCGTGGATGCTAACCATCCCAAACCAGCTGTATCATTATCCCCCAAGTATATACGTATATTTATATATATATATATACCATCTGGTTATTTAACATAGCCATGGAAAATCACCATGCTATTAATAGGTAAACCCAGGTAAACCATCTATTTCAATGGGCCATTTTCCATGGCTATGTTAGTCATAACCAGAGGGTATATATATAATGGATTGTAATTCTAGTTGTAATTATCCTTCACCGGATATCAACCGTAACCATCCCAAGCCAGTCACCAGAATCATCACGTGGCACAGCTTCACTTTCCACGGCTACCCAGTCCTGGGCCTCCCCGCAAGGTGCTACACATGTGCAGCAAAGCACCTGACTCTGTGGATGGAGGATGACAAAAAAAGCTGGCACTCATGGTTTCAATGATGGGGATGTTCGTGGGATATTGTATATATATAATGTGTATATATATAATATGTATATATATATATGATTATCATGGGGATATGTATGTTTACCAGAGGCTAATCCACTACACCAGAGGTGACATTACTGGGGATCATTTTTATCTCCGAAACCAAAAAAAAACGGGGAATGTCACGGCTTTCCAATGGGGAGTCCGAGACGACTGGTGGCGAAACGCCCCATGGATTTACCCGGCCTGGTAAACTGTTACATAACTATGGAAAGATCCACAATTTTTCATGGGAAAATCCACTATTTCTATGGCCATTTTCAATAGCTACGTTAAATTACCAGAGGGTATCAGAAATGGCTTGTATTTTAGCTGTGTCATTCGCGGCTTGCCAAATCAAATGACTTAGATACCTGCCCAACATCTAGAGTTTTTCGGAATGGTGAGTACAAATTTTACCATAATTTTATAGCAACATGAATTAAAGATTATGAAAGTACTATTTAGTATCTAACCAAGGCTGACCCTTTGTGTTCCCCCTTTTTTGTGGCCGGGCGCCTAAGGGAAGCTCACCGGCACGGCGAGAGAAGTTGTCAGCCAGCCGTTCCAGCAAAAGGCTGTCCTGCCGTCGTTTTTGTTTGTTGTTTTTGCTCCAGAAAATTGGGGATTACAATGGATGAAAAACATGTAATTGATTAGTCAATGTTGAATAAGAATCAATGTACAGATGCATGAAAACTTTGATGATAAGAGTGTTTGTTTACCCAAGTGACACTTCAGAAGTTGGACGAAAAACCCGTCATGTAAAAAGGAGATACAATCGACACAAGGGGACTGAAAAACAATTTGTTGCTTTGTCATGCTTCGTCTGAAAATGGGGGACGACCCAAAATAGTTTTGATGAGGAAAGTAATGATTCACCCGTGGGGGGGCCTAACCACTTGGGGCCATAAGCAGTTCCACGTCAGCTTCAAGGTATGATGTACCCTCTGGTAGTCGTTTACATAGCTATGGAAACGAACCTTTTGTAGTTGGTTTTTCTTTACTTTCACTGGCCGTTTTCGCAACTGTGTCAGGTTACCAGAGGGAATGCTTCCACCAACGACAAAGAGGCGAAGAAACCATGTTGAAAGCGCTGGTCAAAGTTCCACCCTCTCCCGACCCAGAAACTGGCGCACAAGCACTGGTACTGCATCATCGCCAATGTCTTACTTGTGCTTAGTAGGGAATTTTCGGGAATGATCCACAAGAACTATCAATGATAATCCCAGCAACCCCCAGCAACCCATCCATTCCCTACGTAAAACGCACCAGTAAGATGTTGGATAATGTCAACCCCGGATTAATAAACCATGGTTTATTAATTAGGGGGGTACTCCTCCAATAGTCATAATCCAATACTTAAATGGTACCCCCCCAATTAACCAGCCTAGGGGTTTATTAATCCAGGGTTGACATTATCCAGCAAACAAGTTCATTTTTAGGAGGACATTTAATTCTCCAAAGAACTCACATCCAATTTATGGCCAAGTATCCCCAGAATGGATCATTGACCAATGGTGGTGGAAAATCAACATGCTCAAACAGTCACCTACGAATACCCCGCAACTACTGGAGCCCAAAAATAAATCTAAATCAAATACTAAACCAGGATTTGTACGGTGGTATTTCATGTTAGTATTCACTCACTAAGCTTCCATTATGTATTCCAAGATTAACAATGTTTTTGGTGGCTAATGACGGAAACCTTCTGGTAATTTAAGACAGCTGTGGAAAATCAACATGTATAATATCGGAAAAAGAAAAACTATGAATGGGCCATGTTCCATAGGTATCGTAATTTGCCAAAGGGTACATAGCCATACATAGGCTACATCATGGCCTACATCGATTGATTCTATTCAATTCGTTTCCCCTAATTATTTATTTAAATACTTTCCCATGAATAAAAATCAAATCAACATCAAATCTCATTACCCTCTGGTAATTTGTTACATAGCTATTGAAAATGGTGATTTAGTTCGTGGAATTACCCATGAAAAAAAGGCCATTTTCAATAGCGTTTTGTATGTTTACCAGAGGGTAAATCCCATCAACGTCCCATGACATCCTCATGTTTGATGGTCACTCCCTTAGCCATTCACCCCCCAGGCTCCGGCAGACCACTTTGGTTCAGGACCACAAGGGCTCGCGCAAAGTGGGCCAGCTCCAAATGCCTCGTGAAGCAGCCAGCTATAAACGGAGTGGAAAACCATCAGAAATACATAGAAATGCAAGGAATATTACCCTCTGGTAATTTAACATAGCTATGGAAAATCACCATTTTTAGTGGGAAAACTCACTATAAATGGCCATTTTCAACAGCTATGTTAAATTACCAGAGAGTATGTTTTTGGAGGTTTCCTAGAATGGGGAAACCCCCCAAATCATCCACTCAGACCATTTTAGTCTCAAGTTCTCATGGTGACTTGGGGATCCCCCATTTTAAGAAACCCCCAAATAGGATTCATTTCAGGAAATGGGGACTCGTTAACCATTTCACCGGGGTCTGTCAAGTTATTTTTTGGGGTGAAAGAAAAGAAGACCATCATGGTGATAAATTGTTTAACATATATGGGGGTTCGCGTAAAATTTGGTTCTCAGAATATGTACTGACTGTTTACACATCTTTTTGCCCAACAGATCAACAAAACTCAGAATTAAGTGGCTAAACACCATCCAGCAAAAAGATGCGAAAAGTACGAGTAGATACAAGGGTGACCCCTGAAATGTGCAAATGGGTATGGGCCAACACGCAAGGCCTTGGAAATCTGAAAGTAATCCACCGCATTCTCGGTTTTGGCAATCCACAGGGCATCCCAACAGTACTTATAGTAGTAGTCAGCTGTTTACTAACTTCATGGACTATCCAAGTACGCATCGAAAATGTTCGAAGCCCTCAATATTCAGAATCCCGTCCACCGTTCAGCCCTTAAACACCAGAAACCGTGGATGGTACCATGTGTTTGAGCCGTAGACGCCAGCAAAATGACCAATTTTCCCTCCAAAAGTCGCTACAGTATCATTTACCCTCTGGTAAACTAACAGTTTGCTGTTGAAAATGGCCCATTGATAGTTGATTTACCAGTTAAAAATAGTGATTTTCCATAGCTACGTTAGTTTACCAAAGGGTACATACAATGAATTGGAGCAACCCTGTAAAACAGCACTTTATGCAATCTTAATGGGAAAAATATGACTAATCAGTGGATGAATCATCTTGAGTATTTCATCTCACCTCGCAAACACATCCCCCAACCAGATCATTATCGCTTGTAGTTTTTCTTCTGCTGGTAGACATACTACATCCAATGGTTTATCATCATTTTGCCCATAACATTATATAAAATATGCCATGAGGAATAAATGAATAAGGGATCAACACCGACATGATTAGTTAAAATTGGGTGACACAATCCAGTTGTGACACACGGCCCGGCTGTACAAACATCTGAGATTTCATCGAAGCTGAACCAGCTGGAGTAGTTTCAGCCGTACCAACCATCATTTGACTTTCACAAAGTGGCTCGGAATGGCCCAATTAATACAGTTGTTTTGATTTCTATACAATATACACGTAGGGAACATTATTTCAGAACCATGGGTCTTTTAGGCGTGTCCCAAATTTTCTGAGACGGTCAGATTCAGACCATTCCTGGTGTTTTGTCACCATCATCAATTATTGTATCACCAGATTTCTGGTTGAAACTCTAAAAAAATGACGCTTGGATCCTCATAAAATAAATATACATATAAATATACGTATAATAATCGTATATATATATAATTATATATAATCCAGCAGTCTTTTCCGCCCAGTCTTACAGTTTCCTTCTAACTTGACGGCCTCATCTCGCCCATGCGTTGTTCGGCTCGAATGCGCAACCTCCGTTAGAAACATAGAATGCACACCAGAGATTCTGAAAAACAGCTACCCTCCAATAAATTAACCATAGTCAATAACCATAGTTAGATTGGGTTATAAACTATCTTGCAGGGCTTATAACCATAGTTAATAACCATAGTTAGATGATGTTAGATGGGGTTATAACCAAAATTACCCTCTGGTATATTAACATAGACCCTGGCAGATAGGGGTTGGAAGACTAGTTTCCACTACAAATTGGTGATTTTATGTGATTTTCAGGGTCTATGTTAGTTTACCAGAGGATAATAAGGAACAAACAGTCAATGGATGTCAGTGGTTCTGGATCTTATAGGCAAAAACATCAAAGGGATGATTAATGGTGGTATGTAAAAAAACGGTCATGGGACACAAAAATATGATATATATATAATGGTGATAAGATCAATGGTTGGTCATTTTAGTGGAGACTATGTTGACAAACCCTCAAAATTGGGGGGTACTGAATTTTCAAACAAACCCTGGCAATGACATGCTGACCCTTCAGAATCCTTCTCTGGCAATGGTAAATCCCTCATTCGGTCCCATCTAATCCATCTACCTTCCAGAGACCAAATGCCCTACTATTAGTTTGACCTATTACTATTATAGAGCCCCACAATACAACATGGTTTTGATATGGTTTGATTGCATATCCGACATATCCCATGTATCAAATATCATTGTATATCCCATCAATATCTCTATCATACTTGGGTATTCCCATTTAATGATTTCTATCCCATAATTGAACATTAGTAACCTCATAAGTTTTACCCCATTCTCAGACAAACCCCACATGTTGCAGGTTCCAGATTCTCCTGTATACCACTTGAGTTCCCCGGCTCACGGCAAAGTGCCAAACCTTCCGCGCGAACCTGCGAGCTCCGGTCTCATTACAGCATCAACATTGTGTTTTCAACCCATCCAGTTGAATACCATCCAGTTTAGGAAAAAAAAAACTGCAATTATACTGTATAATATATTATTATATCATGTCATATCATGTCATGTCATATCAATATCATAGCATGTCATGTCATATCAATATCTATCATATCATATGATTATAAACAAATATATTTGTATGTATGTGATTCTGCCGGGATGGATCAAGTAAGTTCTCCACGGGGTCGAGAGGTCGAGATTGGGGCTTTTCCGGGAGCTTCTCACATCTTTCAATGGCCAACCGAAAATGGTGCAGTACCCAAGGTATTAAGAGATTTGCGATTTACTCATTCACCTTTGGTTATAAAGTCAATGGGAGATCTTCAGGATCCTAAAATGGAGGTACGTTAGTACCATATTTCAGGCCATATTTTGTGGGGATATCCCCTGAAATTAAGGCCAGTATCATCCCACGAATCTAAGTGCTGAAAACTAAGCCGCGCCTGGTTAGTAGTACCCGGCCTGGTAAACGTTAACAAAAAGCTATGGAAAATCACCATTTTTCATGGGAAAATCCACTATTTCTATGGCCATTTTCAATAGCTATGTTAAATTACCAGAGGGTAAGTGCGTTAGCCACTTTCGAGTTATCGAGTCATGATCTTGATCCTCCACCCATTCACCATATTCACCACCCAACCCAATTCGAACCTGCGGCAAATGCTGCACTTGAAAGCCGGCCACAAATCGCAAGGCTAGCACCAAATCCTGGTGTGGATTTCAGGTCGGGAATGTGCTATGGTTTTTGATGGGAAAAATGAACACATCTACAGGAAACCATGGTTCTTACAAGTTATTGCCATCAAAGATGAAGTTTTAAGGGAAATTCAGGTTTCAAGTTTCCCTTCAAACAATTCTGATAGGGTTGAAAGGGAAAATTGGAGGAAAGCATCCCAATCTGGCACTGACACCACTATCTAAGCCATCAATAATGTAGAAAGCATGCAGAAATCATATGCAAAAATGGAACCCACTAGAAACGGATGCATGTTGCTTCAGCCACCCAACAACTGATGGTGGGACAAGTCAGAGATATCAATGATATCACCATCAAAATTGACAAAAAGTTGGCTCCTAACAATTCAGCTGCTGCTGGTGTCATCCCCCCTCGAAAAAAAAAAGAAAGAAACTCGTCAGGTATCATCAGACATCAACAAATGTCCATGGTGGCCTAAATTCCAAGTGAAAATCCGAGATTCTAAGCCCCAAAAAAACATCATCGGGATGGAAATGAACAATGATCGAAACCACCTGCTGCTAATCTGATCTACATGTCTGTCATAAATTCCAGCCCTACAAACCTGATCAAGGCAAAAAGGCGGTTCCAAAGACGTTTTTATAGAAATGTGTGAAATAAGATACATCAACATCAACCAAACATTCAACATGCTTTGGTGCTTTCTCCCAATATTGACACCTAAGACCGAAGATGAACCAACATTATTATGCTTTCAATGTTACATTTGATGTGAACGCCGTATTTATGTTGGATATTGTCCTTTCCTACACTGGTTAGTCCAAAAATGTGCTATATCCCCCGAGATTGCAGTTTGATTTGAGAAAATGATGATTTACCACTGGAATTAGGGGTGGGGGCATATTTTCAGACAGACCCATATTCAAAATAATTCATCTTATATAGGCAAATGACTATGCACCCCATTATCCCATGAACATCACGTTTTCCACAGGAATTGCCATTTTGGGAGTATATAATTATACTTATAGAGGATTTTCCCAGCTAGAAACCTCCATTTTTGTGGGGATTTACCAGCTATAGCATGCTTTAGCCATGGTTTACTACCGGAGGGTACCCAATTTTTAATCCAGCGCTAGCCACGCCCGCTAACCGCCCGAAAAAAACCAGGCACCAGAGGACGCCAACGATGCTTTCGGAGCCGCCAGCGCAGATCCGCGATGATGGGCCTGGTAATGTTGACACATACCCAAGTACTGGTAACTGGTAACCGTAAGCCATCCCCAAAATCACCACAAATATGGGGTATAAACCACCCCCAAATGGTAGGTTTATTATTGGGTTCCCCACATGAATTGGTATTTTCCAATATGTTTTACTGGGAAAATAGAGGAAAAATGCCCCATCTTTAAATTGATATCTTGTTCTGAGGCAGAACGGGAAGTATCTTCAGGATCACCTTTGGGATCCTAAATGATTAGTAACAGTCAGGATAACCCCACAATTCGGAGACTTACTAAACAGGCTTATGACATGTTTTTTACCATTCACAAAGTGGGATGATCTTCCAAATACTCTTTGCGATTGGTCACTTGATGTCACTTGTGTGCGCCCATCCACTTTTCGGGGCTGGTATTGTTGGCACTACCCCTGGGGTGGACTGGTGCTGGATATCTCAGATACATCCCAGATGTAATCCCAGTTGTGAGGGGGTCGACCCACTTATCTCATCATGGATCAACAGGATCAACGCTTCAAGTCTCATCTCGACAGCTTCAAACCCTGATCCACAGCTTCAACTTTCAGCCCCTCGTCTGGCCTTAATGCCCCGACCCAAGGGCAATAGTTCAACCTCCGGAGTGCTTGCAGAATCACCGAATAATCCCTGGCGCGGGAAGTTGTTTCGTCCACCCGAAAGCGTTGGATCTGACCAGACCACCATGAATTCCTTAACATGTGAAGCAGGTCCCTGAGACTTGGCAGAGACAAAGGGCTGTTGTATGATATTCAAGTTGTGGACAAACTTCTTTCACTGGCAGGATTCCAATTGAATAAGACTATATATTCTAGCAGAGCTTTGCGCCTGGAAATCGCAGTGAAACGATTATTTCTTTCAAGATTTTCAAGGCCAGATATGGTGCAATGGATGCACGCATCTATAGTTCCCACCGTGGTTGCCAGCTACCTTCACGCATCCCCAAAATATGAAAATCACTTGGGATTTGGATGGATTTGGGATTCTCATTTCAACTACGATGGAAAATTCCAAATTTTCACACCCAGCAAGCAGTTATATGTATTGGCCCAATATAGTCCCATTTTGTTGGTGAATTTCCAATCCAAGCACCGCAACCGGCCCCCAAATCAGCCAAAAAAAATACCCACGCCCCATCCCATGACATATGTGTTGGTCAATAGCTATCGCTTTGATTTTTTTTTCTGATTCTCCCCAATCAACCAGGTAGAAACGATATTCCGCTATATTCCGCCGTAACAAATCAACCATCACCTATATGTTTGTCCTTCAATTTCTGGGTATCTCACATGTTAAAACCCAATCGTAAATCTGGCGGTTAAATCCCTATATGACCAACCGTCACTGATTGAAATCCCAATTTGGTCGTCTGTCTGAAAATGACACTTTTCAAAGCCAAGGTTGACGCAACTAACCTGGTTACGTATGAAATAACCGGTTAACGGTTGGGTTTATTAGGATATAACATAACGTATAACGAACTAGTTAGTGGATGTTAATGGAGCGTATAAAACTAACAAACATACCTGGGGGGGGTCCTCACCTTGTATGATACTATTGATAAATCTCCATCAAAATAGGGTAGCCTCTGGTAATTAGTCACATGGCTTGCTGGAAAATCCCACAATCTTACCTGGTTGTTGGTTTCAACCCCTCTGAAAAATATGAAAGTCAGTTGGGATGATTATTCCCAATATATGGAAAAACAAAATTCATGTTCCAAACCACCAACCAGTTACCATTTCAGGCATTTGAATGCCCATTTAGTAATCATTTAGTTCGTGGATTTCCCAGCTTGCCGCCATGTTTGATTGCCTTAGTTGCATTAGTCAAGATCCCCAATAGATTACCCTCTGGTAAACTAACATAGCTATGGAAAACCACCATTTTTAATGGGAAAACTCACTATAAATGGCCATTTTCCATAGCTATGTTAGTTTACCGGAGGGTATTTGCTGGTGATTAACCTCGAATATCCAACCCAAAACTATCATCTCAAATATTCATCATCCCGTGGTTGAATATGGTTTTTGACATGTTTGTCATCTCAAGGTTGAACAAGAAATATCAATAATGTCAACCCTGGATTAGTAAACCCCGTTTACAGCTGTGAAAAATTGGAAGCTACCATTTTAGTATCAGATTATCATGATTATCACTCCAAATGGAGAATATCCCCTAATTAATAAACCATAGTCCCCCAAGACTTTATATCTTTGAACCCCCAAAACAGTCCCAACGCACGCCCCAACGGCCCCCAACGGCCACCGGATGGACTTGGCGACGCACCTCACCGAGCCCCGACGCAGCTCACAGGCGCAACGAAAGGCTTCCGTCAAGCCACAGAGCAGGTGCTCGTCGCGCCAGTGCATCTGGCAGTGATTTTGGGTAAAACCCAGCAGATTTCTGGGGCCACAAGTGGGTCACTTAGGCCCACTAAGGAACCAGCCATTTTTTACGGAGTTCAATCAAGACATGTGATTTACGTCATGATTTAAGCCATGAAATCACCGGACAAGCCCACGTTCTGGGACTTATTGGAAAAACAAATAGATGAAAGGGTGTCGTAGGGGTCACAAAACATAGAATTTTTTATAGGTTAGTTAGTTCCTGTTGTCTTTGTGTTTTGTGTTTTGCGTTTTTCCCCTGAGGATTGGCATTTTGGTGGCGGCTGATGATGGCCACCTAGTTCTCTCCAAATTAATGTCCAAGCCTGTCTGGAAGTCTATGCAACTTGGTAACATGACATAGAAACTGTTCGTCGTACATAGTGTGTGCAATGTCTCTCATATATGTATATATATATATTCTTGCATATGATGTGGCTTGGCTGTTTCTCAAAAACCGATTGATTAAATGACTTTGAATACCTTCGTGGTTTCTTGATCACCTGCTAAAAGTTTGACTTTGAGTGGGATAAATCATAATATAAAACAAACCCATCTAAACCCAAAAAGGCCCAAAATCTATGTAAGTGGCTACACTTCATCCAGCACTTCATCCAGCACTTCATCCAGCACTTCATCCCCACCTGAGCACAGCTCTGCAAGATGGACCCAATGTGGCTGACCTGGCGCTTCGGCACTGATATTGATGTCGCGGGCCTTGAATCTCACTGGACATATATAGATGTAGATAGATCAACAGGTTTGCAAATAGAGGGATGCGCTATATATATATATGTGTGTGTGTGACCATATCTTTCATATACACGTATGGGTATGGGTATACATTCATCCCCACCAATTGTAGCAACTACAGGGTCCCTATTGCAGCAGGATTCTGGGATATTCTGCGACCCAATGATCTACCCTCGGGTCGTTGAACAGTTTGCTATTGAAAATCACCAGTTCTTTACATTTATGGGCCATTGGTAAACGACCCATAAATGGGCCATCTAAAAAATAGCCAGGTTTAACATAGCTATTTATAAATCATCTATTTCTATGGCATTATGGGCCATTCTCCATAGCTATGTTTCAGAAACTACCGGTATCATGTTCAAACTAAGATGTCCTATTTAAAAACATTGCCATCTTAGCGGATGTTCCACCATTTTGGAAGCAAACCAATAGGCACCGTACCATTTCGTTTCGCCGCAACGCTGGCAGGTGCAGTGAAAATTCCAACTGGAAAAAATCAGTTCCTTCCTCTCCTTTGGAGGAATGTCCTCATCAATGTAGGAGAAGGTTAACTCCTCGTCGATCGCAATGTCACGCAGGGCGTAGAACTTCACGTGGCCCTCTTCCATACGATGCAAACCTGGTGCTGTGGATGGTGGTGGCAGCTGGTTGTGGCTGAAAAATATGTGGCTAAATTCGGATCAACATCCCAATGGTGGAAAATGTGCCAAATACCACCAACTAGATCCAGCCAGAAGATGGTTGGCCAATTAATTCGGAATCACTTTCAGAAAATGGACAATGTGGTTTGTTTCGTATGTGCAAGTATTCATTGTTTGTCCAATGCCAATGCCCCTCTGGCTGGCGATCTGGCTGGCGGTCTCCGCTTCTGAAAAAGAGCAGTTTTTTTGGGTTGATCATCCCAAATTGAGAACACATCAAAACTCAAATGCATCTTCAAAAAACTTCAAACAACTTCAAACACTTCAAACAACTTCAAACACTTCAAAACACTTCAAAACACTTCAAACACAACATCACCCAGAGACAATTTGGTTCACAGCTGTGATTGAAAAACGAGGCCGTGGGCAGTAAGCAATGGCCATCATCTGTGCCAGCATCCCAGAAGCCAAATGCATTCCTTGGATCTTAATTCATTGGCTTAAGGGAAAATCTTCACCGGAAACCCATGGGTTTTTACCATGAAATCTAGGGGGTTCCGGTTAAAATTTCCCTTAAACCAGTCCAGTGATTCGATGTGAACCTTGAAATGAAAAAAACCCTGGAGGAAATCTTCGCGTTTTTCGTAGAGGGATGATTGGCGATTATTTTGGCCATCAATTCTGTTTAATTATGTAAATATAAATAAATATCATATGTTGGATATGGTAGGACCATGATATCCGTCAATCATTTTTGGCTGTGAATTAGATCACTTCGAAAAAATGATTGATGGCCAACCATAAAAGATCCCGGCTCCGAAATATCAGAAAAGTATAGAAAAGTATGAAACACATGTAATTCTAGCGAAGTGTTTCCCGCATCCGCCATGCCTGCAAACGAAGCCATGGTAAATCATGGTGATCCATGAAAAGCATCATTTTACTACTATAGCAACCCCCAAAAAGGTGCAGAAAGGGGTTTCCAAAATGGTAGTTCGATGATACTGTGGATGGTTGCGAAATCCAAATCACCAGTTGATAGATGGTTGATCCCATTATTGGGTTTCAAGCATCCTTTTGGTGGTGCAGGATTTTGCAACCATCCTCATATGTTCATAAAGTGACTTTTTCCCGATTTCCAAGTTTTCGGCATCTTTTTTGGGCATTTCTCCTATTCAACACAACCGATTTGTTCCGAATCAGCCAAGGTTCTTGGTCCCAGCAGCATTGAAATCAACTGTCAAGAGCATGTTGTGTACATAGATACATATCATTTCATATATTCATATATGTATGTATGTATGTATGTATACAGTATATGATTATGTATATATATATGTATATATATATATATATGTATATATATATATATATGTATACATCTATATGTATATTATATGTATATATATATGTATACATCTATGTATATATATATATGTATATATATGTATACATCTATGTATATATATATGTATATATATATATGTATATGTGTATATATGAATGTATGTATGTATGTATGTATGTATGTATGTATGTATGTATGTATGTATGTATGTATGTATGTATGTATGTTTGTATGTTTGTATGTATGTATGTATGCATGCATGCATGCATGCATGTATGTATGTATGTTTTTGTATGTTTTTGTATGTTTTTGTATACATGTATATGTATTTGTATACATGTATATCTGTATTTGTATACATGTATATTGGGTGTATGTGTATGTGTATATATGATATATCTTCATTTATATATGTTTTACTTGTTTCACGCATTTTCAACCATATGATTAATATATAATTTATAAACGTCTACATGTATTACGAGTGATGGGATACTTCTAGACATCACCAACCCTTTGCTTAATTAACATAGTGAACTGGAAGATCACCATTTTTAAATGGCCATCTGTACCATAGCAAACTGTTGAATAACCAACTTCATGATCAGGAAAATGCCCCATTTATAGATGATGTTCCGAGGCCATGGAACAAAAATAACACCGGAGGGTCCCCTCAGGTCCCACGTCCAAGTCTCAGGGGCATCGCCGCCAACGCAGCCAACGCCTCTTGTGACTTCACCACTTCCACATCGGTTGCCTCTGGCGTTTGGTGCGTTTGGGTGGTTTGAACAAAGAAATATGTTGGTGGGGGATTAAATTTGGGCAAACCCCCACGTTTGGTGTATATATGCATATTGGGTTATCCACAATGTTGGAACCACACCCTTCCTGGTATCAAAGTGTGTCAATTTAGCAAGCTCTTTTTTTTGTG
Organism: Cladocopium goreaui; assembly: GCA_947184155.2. Lineage (NCBI taxonomy): Eukaryota > Dinophyceae > Suessiales > Symbiodiniaceae > Cladocopium > Cladocopium goreaui. The sequence goes on from CAMXCT020004445.1 coordinate 602,836, forward strand.
GCCCAAGAATTGAAGTTAAAAGCTAAAAATTGGGGATGTTGAAAAGCCCCCTTTTCGTGGCATATCTCCAGCATATGTACCAGTGGATTTAATCAACTTATTCAGTTATTCATATCATAGCATTTCATATCATAGTACTCAACTATTTAATCAACTTATTCAACTTACCAGCATATGACAATCATACTATTCATGTCATAGTCGCTCCTGCTGGTTCAGGCCATGGTTCATTTCTTGTGGCCATCTGTAATCCAATTTCTGTTGCTGGTGACAGTCAGTCATGTGTTTCTTTAACGTTCTGCCGCTCATCCCCCATTTTTTCACCCATATTGTGTATGTAACTACACTACATACATGTCCAACTAATCATATATACTTATTACACTATGACATATCAATGATACAGTGTGCATATTATATATATAGAACCCATGTAGGGCCCAGGGCCACAAAGTATTACTAGTTCACCAACTCCTTCAATCATCCCAAACCTTGTCCAAAAATGTGGTTGGGAAACTCAGCCATAGCGGTCCAAGATTGGCTCCCTCCACTGGATGGCATCGCCGCATGATTTTTAAGCCACATTAAACCTGTCCCTCTAATATTAAACACCCCTCATAAACCATGATTTTTGTAGCGGATGAAAAGACTTTTTTGGGACCATGTAGGACTTTAGGATCATTGAATGTGGGGGATGGCAATGTTTTGCCGCCAGGACCTCCCGCAATGGATTATGATAATCCCTAATTTATGGGGTACCTTCTGGTTATTTAACATAGCCATGGTATAGATGGCCCATAGAAATAGATGGTTTACCTATTAAAAGCATGGTGATTTTCCATGGCAATGTGAAAAATAACCAGAGGGTAGTATAAACCTTTATAATCCTCTACTAACAGGGGACGATTAACGCTGCTGAAGTATTCACCCACTAATCATTACTAATCCCACCCCCCCGATCATATTAAATAATATTAAATAGATTCCTTCCTGGTGCCCCAAAATAAATAGATCTAATACCTTCCAATACTAAACCATATGATTTTTGCCGCATTTCACCCCTTGGCTTTGCCGCATTTCACCCCTCCAAAAAATCAACCATGTGGATTCCCCAGGCACGGTGAACCTCCCATTATCCCAAAAGAAACATCAACAAAATTCCACCCCCCAAAAACAGAAACATTCAAAATCATCAAAAATCACCAAAAATAAGGCGCCATGACCTCCTGCAGCAGCCTGCCAAAGACCTTCCAGGCTTCGCTGCGGCAGCGCGCCCGGCGCTTGGCGCCCGGCCGCCCCAAGGGCTCCGCCATCAGCGCGGCTTCCGCGACGGACGCATCGGTGCCAAGGCCGGTGCCGGCAACGGAGGCGCGGAGGGAGATGAGCAGCGCCACGTTTTCGCCTCAGAGGTGCTGTTTTTTGCACAAATGGGGGGGTACAATGTGGGGCCCCCAAGATAGCTAAGTTGGTTTATACAAGGTGGTGCCCCCCAGTTATAAGTTGGTTTATAATCCCCAGAAACTATAGATATAACCCCCATAAACCCTAGTTATTGGACTTATAAACCAACTTAGCTAACTATGGGGCACCACCTTGTAACTACAATAACTAGGGTTTATAGTAGTTATAACCATAGTTAGATGGGGTTATAAACCAACTTATAACTAGGGGGCCCCACGTTGTAGTGAAAAAATGAGCAAAAAAAGAACAAAACTGAGGATAGGGATTATAGTTGTATTCTAATGGGGAATATCATGGATTATAGATTATAGATTATACAGATGATTATCATGCGATAAAATTGATACAACAACAGCATCCCAGTGAAAATCAGAAGCGGATTTGGAATGGGGGATATTATATCCCTACTACCTGGGAAACTCTAATTGCAGCTACCTGGATAGCCGTAGCTTCAGCATTTTAACCAATATTAACCAATCAAGGGAAATTGGACTTCACCAAGAATGGTGGGTTCATTAGTCTTCACGAGGTTACCCTCTGGTAAACGTTTACATAGCTATGGAAAATCACAATTTGTAATGGGTAAATCAACTATTTCTATGGCCATTTTCAATAGCTATGTTAGTTTACCAGAGGGTACTATTTGATATGACTTGCTCTGGGCGATGCTTTAGTTGAGCTTATTGAGGTCCCTTTTGTCGACATCCGAGCTGGTGGATGATAGCCATCGCCCGCTATGGCATGGTGAGCTGCTATGGCTGGATTTGTCTGAAAAATATGGTACAAATCCATTGGTTAATCATCATAAGTTTGAGTTTGAGCATGTGTGTTAGGACCGGAAAGATGGTGAACTATGCCTCCGAAGGGCAAAGTCAGGGGAAACTCTGATGGAGGCTCGTAGCGGTACTGACATTTCCCCTATTAAAAGTACCTTTTTGGGGGGTATACATCATTTTCAGACAGACCCATATGGCTGGACACACCGAATTCATGACCCAGAAATCAGGTGATTTTAAGCCAGGTGCCCCACAGATTTAAGGGGCATCGCATCCTGCAGCCACAGTGGCGTACTTCCAACGGCACCTTCAACGACGCTAATGCCTTCAGCAAAGAACACTCCAAGGCGTGTCGTCCTTCGTCCATTTCCTTGAGGTGAGTTGGCCGGTGATGGAAGTCCATCATCAATGAATTAATTACCCTCTGGTTATGACTAACATAGCCATGGTATAGATGGCCCTAATCGAAATAGATGGTTTACCGAACTTAAAAATGGTGATTTTCCATGGCGATGTGAAAAATAACCAGATGGTAATTGATATGAATTGTCCATTGCCATGTTTGATTACCGGAGGGCACATGGAGCCACCAAACCTTTTACGAAGAACGGGGAGTCAGATGGAGACCCGTTGCTGTCACGTGTCCGTACAGGGCATGTGGATTCGCGTCCGGAAAGGGTGAGATATAGAGTGGCAGAGAAACTATAGATAACATTAGATAACTATAACATATGATAATAAACTTTGGGACCTTGAGGGTACCTATTTTCAGACAACCCCCCTGTGTTTTCACCATGGCCCTGGATGTTTCTTGTTTGGTGGCCAACTCTGCCACTGCATGCGTGGCGTAGCAACCTGGGGCAACCACACGATTCAATACAATTCATAGATGTCTTTTTAGCGTATCTTAGCACATCTTGAGTTGGTTCAGATTGGTTCCTCTGAATTCTCCTGTCATCCTTCAACCAATCCCCGCCAAAAAATATGTTCGTCAATTACTATTTTGGATTGGATGTGACTTGTCTGCATCTTGACTTGGGGATTGCTATAATGTGGTAAACGCAATAATTACCTAAATTAGAATAGAACCATGTCAATCCATATCAAACCACAAGAAAAAGACGCAGTAAACCATCGTTTTATGATGGTTACCATCTGGTTATGACTAACATAGCCATGGAAAATCACCATTTTTAATAGGTAACCAATCTATAAATCGGCCGTTTTCCATGGCTATGTAACTAACATAACTATTGAAAATTGCCATTCAGTTCGTTGATTTACCCATTACAAATGGTGATTTTCCATAGCTATGTTAGTTTACCAGAGGGTAAACCTCCATTTTCCTATGGATTTTTCTATGTTTTCCCACCATTCTTGGTGAAGTCCAATTTCCCTTGATTGGTCGGACATGGACGACCCAAGCGTCTCGACACTTCCAGGAGCACCATCTCACCTCCCCGCAGGAGGCGCAGCCCTCGACGTCAGCGCAAGCGCCGAAGCAGTGGCGACAGCGCGACCATTTGGCGCTGCGGTGGAACGTCCACATGATGGGTTTCCTCGGTTCTGCGCGCAGATGGGATGAACAAATATGCACATATATATATATATAATTATATATATTTATCATATCATATATATAATATACATCATATATATATAATATCATATATATATAATTATTATATATATATCAAAATAGTTGTTGGTCCTGAAAAATGAGGTACAAATGAACCCAGAAAAGACTAGGCGTTTCAAGTATAACACCATCCACAGCCTGATCCATGTCAGGCCAATATGTTTGAACCATACCAATATGGCTATCCTCTGGTAGCCCATATATATATAGGTATAGCTGCAAACAAGCCAGAATTGAGAAGTAAAAATGACATCGACATAACTTGACTGAAATGTTCTTAAATTAATAAATCAGTCCATGGGACCCCTTTTGAGTGGGTTCTTTTGCCAGCGAATGAATGCAGGAAGCTCATGGATTCCGAACCATTTTTTAATAGATGGTTTCGTTGTTTAAAACATGTATGTCCATTCAATGCTCAAGATGAGAATTTGTTTTAATTGCCCACTGAAAAACGTAAATATAATTACTATGTAATATATATATATATAATGTGTACTAGTATATATATCTGGGTAAATTATAATATTTCACTAACATGAATTAAGGCCATTTTGGGATGATTTCCCTTACTAACCATGATTTCCAGTGAGGTCGCAGTGAGGTCGTTATAATTTACCCAGATATATATATATATGTAATGTAAGTTTGCGCTACAAATGCTCCGTGTTCCTCCATGAAAAGATCCCAGTAAAAACTTGTAACAACTTCCCCAATTTTTCGCCTCGGGTTCTTGAGAGGATGGCACGCCGTGTTTTGTTCGAATTTCAATATAAAGAAATGACAAGCAAATGGGGGTTTCCTCAAATGGTGGTACCCCTAGTTACCCTCTGGTAAACTAACATAACTATGGAAAATCACCATTTTTTAATGGGAAAATCCACTATAAATGGCCATTTTCAATAGCTATGTTAAATTACCAGAGGGTATCATCCATTTTAGATTGGGATTTTCCATTAGAAACCATCCCATTTTAGGGTACCCCATGTGTGGAAAGCGCCTAAATCATCCTAAATCCATAATTCATTCTGCATCGCATTGCGTTACCCAAGGTGCATGATCTTGTCCGGGTCTGATCATTTTCTCCAGGCTTCAAGGAGCGAAAAATTGATGACTAATTTCCACTCTAAAAGCAACTGGTTGGTTGGTCATACTCTTTGCAATTCAAAACAGTAACTATTCGTAACCTTACGGAACTACCCAGAATTTTGATCAGGTAGAGTTTTAAAGTAGAGCCCCTTACCATCCCTGACCAGCGATCATCACATGTGCCATGATCATAATATGGTATCCGGGGTATGTTCACCGTCATGAATGGGATTCCTATGGCTATATGAACCCCTATGAAAATGGAGGGATGACCCTCCCCACTCTTCGGAAAATCACTGATGTAACTAATGATGTAACTCGAACATGGCATGACTTCAGGCTTCCCGTGCCACATCCAAGACTTTTGAACTCGCCCAGTGACTCAGAAAAGACCAGGGCACCGCATGTAATGGGCTCCACCTCAGGTCAGCCATCGCAGTGAAAGACGGAAGTGGGATGATTTTGTCCCATCTTCCAACTTTAGTTTATAGCTATAATTTTCTTATAACCACTGGTTGGTGGTATACCTAGTTGGGGTTACTATTCCCAATATATGGAAAGTCATAAAAATCCCATGGTTCCAGTCACCACCAACCAGAAAAATGACAAGCAAATTTTGATTCTCATGCCCACATCACACTGACCAAATGGAATGGGCAAACCAATCTCCATGGCATAGACAAACCTACCCCCGTTCGGAAAGTGCAGCTGTACCAGCAGGCGGCTTGGGCAATCACAGCTTCCAAACCACCAACCAGATTATTTTTAGCCTATTTGACTTACAACACCCATTTTTTTCCGGAAAAAATCAACCATGGCCTTTCGGCGCAGGTCTTCTGCGTGTGGAGCGCCGGGGGGAGGTTGTTGGTGGCTGCCACAAATCATCCGTTGACCCTACTGGACTTCTTGGGAAAATGACCAGAGGTCATGACTCTGCAAAAACTCTCCGTCTCGTCTCGTGATATCATTGTTATATATATATATATATGCTATTGTTATAAGAAAGATGTCAACCAGCTCCACTAAGTCACTAAGTGGTAGTTGAGACACCCATGGCATCATTCCTAGATGTAACAAACCGTCAACTTCGCTGGCTGAGCGCGCTGAACGTCTATATTATGCCTATCAACCGTTGCTTAAGTAGTCCAATTTCAGAAGGGAAATTTTTAGACTGGTTCAATGGGGATATCATGTGGATATAATGAGAATCTGTTTTGCTGATATCATCACTTTTTGATAGAATCTGTACCCATCAGTCATTTTTCCGGACAAAAAAAGAACCATCCATTTGAAGCTCATCCCATATTTCCCATTGAATTACGATGATCAGATCATCTGGGAAAAGTTGCAAAAGCTTGGACATCTTCATGTCCATCTTGAAAAAAAAACAGCGAAATCCCGGGAAGCGGCAACGCCGAGTTGCAGCAAAAATGCCCCGCCCAGCCGCACCCGCGTCGCGCACTTCCAAAAACGCTGGAAGTGTCATGCCATGGCGACAGCGATGGCTGGGAGTTGCTGGGATTTACTGCGAATTTCATGGGGATTGATGTTATTTCATCGGGATATTTAAGCATTGAAAACCCACATGAAAAACCCCAAACATAGGGTCTGCAAGATGATTTTCCTTGATTGTGTGCGCTTCTAGTGGGTCGATGAGTTATGACCCCGTATCTAATTTATGAATAGGATTGAAATTCGATTGAAAGGCCATCCCTATCGGTTTGAAGCATGGAAAATTCTGATGGATTAAGAACATTTCGGCAACATTTCTATGGTCTTAAATTTATAACTGATGAATTTCCAGCACTTAATTCTGGAGGATCATTTCCGCAGTCTGAAAAACTTCTAATCAGTTGTCTCTTACATGAGGACCAGCATATACCAGCATTGGACCCCTGCACCAGTCTTTGCCAGTCAGGGCCAGACTGCACTAGAAATTGGCATCCAATCCCTTCCACAGAATTATTCAAAAATAGAACACCCGAGGTCAAGGGGCCCCAGGGGCCCAAGACACCAAGAACCATATGGTCACAAAGGATGCTCCGTTGCGGAGATGTGGCTTGGGCCCAAACCATACATGAAGACCTAGGCCAGACCAAAAGGCCACCATCAACCATCCCAACCATACCAAGCAAGTCCCAGCGGTCCCATATCCCAAATTTTTCTCCCAATATACCCTCTGGTTATGTCAAAGTAGCTATGGAAAATGACCATTTATAGTGGATTTTCCCATTAAAAATGGTGATTTTCCATTGCTATGTTAAATTACCAGAGGGTAGTTATCATATATTCCGTTCTCCATTATAAATTTCATAGTTGATAAATACAACAATAACCCATTCTCCCAGACAAAAATGGCCCATCAATGTGGGTAAAACAATGCCATTTGCACCATCCTCCAGTCATCACCATCTTTATAAGTGTTTTTTTAACCATTCCTAAATGGGTGATTTATTGTTTTACTCACATGATATTATTCCATTCATATTCCATTATATTCCAAATGTCTATTATATTCCATAGATTCCATAGCTATAAAATAACTTAACCCATCAATCTCCCATTCATATTCCATTCATGTTCCATTCATATCCTGGTTGGTGGTTTCAACTCCTCTGAAAAATATGACTTCGTCAGATTGGATCATCATCCCAACTATTGGGGAAAATAAAAAATGTTCCAAACCACCTTCCATTCATTTCTGTCATCTTCCAACTCCCGGGTTCCCACCTTGAAGTGTCGCAAGGACTGCACCGCTGTTCGGCTGAGCGCCTGCCAGGCCTGGAAGTCCTTGACCCCGCTCTGCGCGGCAGCAACGAACTGTCGGGGCCTTGGGTCCGATCCACCATGGCATGGAAAATCTCACCGAACATCCATGAACTGGTGGTTTCATATATGGCAGTGTGTCAAAACCTTGTACCCCTTCTGTTCACATCAAAATAGCTGGGATTTATGGATGTTCATCCCATTAAAAATGGTATTAATAGGTATTGATCCATACCCATATGTTTAATATGTGGTTAATATACTGTTAATATATGGTTAATATTAATGGTGATTATATGGTTAATGATGGTTAGTAATAATCTGGCTGGTGGTTGAGCCACCTACCCCTCTGAAAAATGATGGAGTGAGTGAAAGTCAGTTGGGATGATGATTCAATTCCCAACTGTTTCTGGAAAGTCATAAAATTCAGAAGCTCCAAACCACCAGCCAGATGAAATATGGAGGTTTTGCTGGGAATATATGGGAAAACCAACTAGAAGATGATTGTCCATTGCCACGGTTGATTACTGGAGGATCTTTTCCGGGATGATCAAAACCGGTGAAAATTGGAAAAGCCATTGATTTTTCAGCTATCAATTTGGGTTTTCAGCTTCGGAAATGGGCACTGCAAACCAGGGCATTTCCAAACGAAAAATGGGAAACCCATGCGGAAAACATTGTGGATTTGCTGGTGTCCAGGGGACATGCGTAGATACCTGCCCTAGAAGGCTAAGTGCTACAGCTTTTCACAGCATTTCACAGCATTTCACAGCTTTTCACAGCATTTCACAGCATTTCACAGCATTTCACAGTGCACTTTGGTTTGTGCATCAATCTCTTCCCTTTATTTTTCCCTTTCTGTTGGCATCCATCTCCAAATAGAATAGAAGCATCTGATCTGCGAAGTATCAATCCTATCAATCTCTTGGAAAACAAAAGATCATCCCAGATGATCCCAAATTACCCTGGAGTTCACATCAAAACGGATCTTCTCCCCGTTCATATGCGTTAGATACTCTTGACCCATTCAAATGTTACCAGTTATGTTTTCAATCTCTATATATTATATCAAATAATACACATTGTCTTCATCTTAATGTTTAACTTCTGGAAACTCCAACCTTTGCTAGAAGTTCAAAATTAACGATGATACATCTGCAAAACCATCATCATGGCATATGTTCAACTTCTTTTTTCATGTCATCTTCATGTTCAATTTCCCCAGTTTGAATATTGGTTGGTGGTTTCAACCTACCCCTCTGAAAAATGATGGAGTGAAAGTCAGTTGGGATGATGATTCAATTCCCAACTGTTTCTGGAAAGTCATAAAATTCAGAAGTTCCAAACCACCAGATAAAACATGGAGGTTGATTTACCCATCAAAAATGGTGGATCTTTCCATAGTTATGTGGCTGTTTACCAGAGCGTAATTGATTCAAGCCTTGGCAAATCAACGGCACAGCCACACATCTTCCGGACTCGCCAGCTTGGAGAAGAGTTCCAAGCTCTCCTCGGAATGCGCCTGCCGCGTCTTTGGGGATGGCCGGATGGTCAAGAAATGATCCAAATGTCGAACAGAACTCCAATAAGTATGGTTTATGATAATTATTAATTATATAACAAAAAAAACAGCAGCAAATCATCGCAAATCCTCCAAGATCTGGGTTTAAATTGATTTTATTGCATGGTTCCATCATGTTCCACCATCCCTGGACTATTCTGGACTATTCTGGACTCACGTTCCCCAAAGCGGGGACCCCTGCCTGCACCTTTGGTACCTTGGGTCGCACCATGCGTTCGAAGATGGACGTCTCGCCTTCGGGAGTCTGGCCCGTCGCAGTCGTGCCATGGCGGCAGGTCCTCAGGAGCGCCATGGTGGGGATCGCTGGGCTTAGCAGCGCTGGAAGATCATGCTTAAAATCAGTGAAAAAACATGGGAATCTCTGGAATCAGAGTCAAAAACTTGGCTACTGGAATTTAAAATTGGAATTTAAAAACCACCAAGATCTGTGGTATCCAATGAGTCAATGAGTCAAAACTTGGCGCCTGTTGGAAAACTCTGATGCCATCCGACTGTTGCCATGACACCTTCGCGGTCGCCAAACCACCCCACGGAAGTTGCGCATGGCGCCATGGCTTTTGGGGGGCCAAGTCTGTTCTCAATGTTCGAAGGCATGCTGAATTGTGAGGCCGTCATATTCTTCCGATGTCGGATGTCTGCGTGGAGCCAACCCCGAAACATCCCGAAACAAACAGTCCCGGTCTGCGAGTTTTTCTGCTGCACACCCCAAAGATCCAAAGAGGAACTTGCTCAGCACCTTACACAAAATAAAAGTTTCGCTTGTCCAGCTTGGGGGTAGATTTGCATAGCACCACCCTCTGTAGAGTCACATTTGAGCATGAAAAGCCTTCAGACAGCGACCAGCAGACCAGCAACAGAGAAAGATGACCCAGTGACCTCCACAATTCTCTGCCTGTCTTTTTCGCGGGCGTACACCCTTCAGTGCGATACAAACACCATGACAGTGAAGTTTGGGGCCAGAGTAGACTGATCCAATGGCAGTGAAACCATGTCCAATCCCCTGGGACATACCTGGGAGACACCTGTGAACTCCCACCATGGTATGTGAAAATATGTGAAACCCACATGTGTCGTTCCACAATCACAGGAGGCAGCTCTCCTGCCCCACTAGGGTCCAAAAAAGGTCCTTTTAAAAGCATCACCTTTGGCACTATTCTACCACAATTTCAGCTGATGTTTGACTGTTTGACCCTCAACAAAAAAAATGTCGAAGGCAAATCTGCCATTTCTGCTGGAGATGTCTTGGTCAGTGCTGCCGAAGATCTACGTTTTCAGTGATGCCCTGAAGATCTGCAAAGTCAGCGACTTTTTTCCGATGAGACCATTGTGGCAATGTTTCTCGCGCGGTTTCTCAGCACATGTGCTGCTTGTGCACCTCGGGCAGGCTCCCAAACTGGCTCTAAAATCATCTGATGCTTCCTTTGAGGTCTGAATCCTGCCAGTATCGCCAATGAGAAGGCCTACTTCCAAGAACCAGCAGAAACACCTAGGGCCAAAAAACAGTGAGCCAGAAACGAGAGAGGGTATTAGATCCATCTTGGAAATCTCAAGTGGAAATAGCTGGAAAGCGAAGGATGAAGGATAGTGTGGCGTGGCACATCTTTGAGCCAAGTTGCAGTTGGCAACAGCATCTCCTGTGAGATCTGAGGAGCACCACTTTGTTGGGAACCATTGGGAACCTACACCCCAAATTCCTGAGGATTTTTAGCGTGCCATTCTTGAACTCAAAAAAAAACTCGCAAGATCCTGCAAGATGGAACAGCTGGAAAATTCAGCTGCAGACATTTAAGGGTCTTTTCACATATCCAACCTGATGAAACCATGGATCAGGCCGTGTTGCACCTGAGCATTTCTGGACCATTACAGTCTCTGGGAAACAGATTTGAACATCCAGCATCATACAGGATGGTGCCCCCCAGTTATAAGTTGGTTTATAAACCCCATTAACTATACTTATATTATGTTATATCTACCATAAACCATAGTTATGGGAGTTATAAACCAACTTAGCTAACTATGGGGCACCACCTTGTAGCTATCTTTGCATATCTTTGCGGATACTCTGAGGGCCTAGTCGAAATGTGCCCCAGCTACGTTTTCCTGGAAAGCAAGCCACTGAACTAAATGTCTCTCACAAAAAACGTACATGTCTCATGTCGCTACATATTATATAGACATAGAGATAGAGAGAAATACCCTCTGGTAATTTAACATAACGATGGAAAATCACCATTTTTAATGGGAAAATCCACTATAAATGGCCATTTTCAATAGCTATGTTAGTTTACCAGAGGGTAGACATAGAGATAGAGAGAAATACATTGGATTGACAGATGGAGGTGTTTAAATATCTTAAAGCAGGATGACATCTGGCCATCTGGCCATTCAATGGTGACTTTTCGCCTCTCTCCACAACCGCGGGCAGTTGTCTCCTTTCCCTGGCGCGTCATGTTGAAAACTCCACGCAACATCTGGCCTGTGATGCCAAGGGCAGCCAGCAGCCATAGAGCCTGCCATGAAATGATGCGATTTTGCCTGGGACCCACCCCAGATTGCCATGTTCAAAACATTCTTATATTAAATGAAATGTCTTATGGTTACCAGAAAATGAAAAATCATCTTCTTATTCCAACACCTAAGTAAAAATCTTCTGCTTGCCATTTTTCTTAATGAGGAAAATGGAATGTCTGGAAATATGCCAATGCCGTGCTTTAAAAATGTTTAAAACCTCCTTTTGCCGTCTTTGCCGATGGGGCGATTTAGCAGAATTTCACGAATGAAATCACCGGAGGGGGGGGCGGTTTTTTCCTCGGTATCATCTCAGGGATGGGGAATTGAGATACTGTATATACCCTTTGGTTGTTTTTCACATAGCCATGGAAAATCATCATTTTTAATAGTTACATCATCTATAAATGGGTCATTTTTCCATAGCTATGTTAAATAACCAGAGGGTATATTCGTATAATTATTCTATTTCCAAAATCACTTCAATCATCCCATTATATCCCATTTTCAGGATAGAAAAATAGCACTTATTTGCAACAAGCACATTCGAAGTCGGTGACTGCGACAGCCGGTCTTTGATCTTGACTGGGTGCAGGTGATGATGGCATGAGGTACCCCAAATAGGATGATTTACAGCTGCTGCGAAGGGAACTTGGTGCAAGATGGGCCCCCCCAGTTGTATTGGGTGCTTTGTTCAGATAAACCCATTAAATAGAACATACCTGCCATAAATTGCTACTTCGACTAATTGAATAAACCTCCCAGCCATTGCCAGCCATCGTTGCCCCTTCGTGTGGTCAGGTTCTTGGCTCCAGTTCAAGCCGCCATGGAAATTTGGAAAATTCCGCCTCAAAACTGGAGAAACTGCATCCTCAAAACTACGAATCATCAACCATGAAATCACCATGTGTTAACCAATCGCCGGTTTCCAAACCATTTCCCAGTTATTTACAAAAGTAACCGCCAGCCATTGTCCAGCCATTTAAACTTTTGCAGACGGTTTGCCAACCTTTGGCCAGCCTTTGCAAATCCTTTATAGCCAATGTTCCAAACCATCTCGAGATCATTTACCACCAACCATGTGCAGGGCATTTACCGCTTTTTTGCAAGCCTTCAATGAACCAAACTATTTTTTATCAGTTTTGCTCAAAGGCATTCGACCATCTTCAAGACCATTTACACTGGGCTAAATCAACGTAGATGTGGAGCATAGCCCATTTTTGGATGATTCAATTAATTAACTATCTATTCAAATGGTGATGTTCCATAGCAAACCGTTAGATAATTATATAAATAACCATAGGGTAACCAATACCATGTAGCATCCTTTCACCAAAGCTCTTCACCTCCCCAGTCCTCCCATTCCCCAAAGCCTTCCTGAAGAAGCCTGGCGGAATGGATCTCAAGTGGGAACTAGCTCCCCATATGGTAAACCTGATAATAAACCATCCCCAAAATCACCATCAATGGGTGGTATAACTATCCCTAAATGGTAGGTTTATAGGTTTATTGTTGGGTTGCCCACATTAGTATCTATATACATATGAAGTTTGTGTATTATGTGTGTATATATATACACATAATAATAATAATAATATGTATACTATATATATACTCTATATATATATATACATATTATATATACATACATACATATGTACTATATATAGTATATACATGACTGGGGATATCACATATAATTGTACATAAAACACTGCTTAAGAACTGGACTGACCGTGCCGTCGTGCCGTGCTTGTCAAATGGATCGGATCAAACCCCGAATTTCCCCACCGAAAAAAGGGGAGATGATTTCTCATCGAGGACTCAGGTTTTTTCTCAGTTCAAATGGATTTGTTTAAGGGAAAATCTTAACCGGACACCATAGATTTTCCCATTAAATATGGGGCTTTCCTGTAAATTTTCCCTTAAACCAATCCATTGATTCAAGGAATGGAAAACTCAGAGTCACCATGGTATGAAACAGCAATGCACAACTGGTTGGTGGTATACCTACCCCTAAATCATCCATTTATAGATGGATTTTCCCTGACAAAAAACCATCCATTTTAGGGTACCCCCAATTTAGGAAACCCCATATAAATCCGTTGTTTCACAGATTTAGGAAACGCATCATCTGAGAACCCCTGGGGCCTTTTTTCCCCCCTTTTCGCGTCAACCGAACTTACCGAATCTGACGACTTGGGGTCTGTAGACATCCACCGAAAAACCAGTGGTTTTTTTTCGGTTAGGGTGCCAGGGGCTTGACACGGTTTGCCATACAAAAAAATGGAAACTTGCGATGAATACGATACCCAACCTGGTTATGACATTCACAGTTCGCCATGGAAAATAGATGGCCCTAATCGAAATAGATGGTTTACCGAACTTAAAAATGGTGATTTTCCATGGCTATGTTAAATAACCAGAGGGTATATATATATACATTGATCATATTGATAAACTTATGCGATAGCTCCTTCTAAAAGAAACCTATGAAATATTGATCATCTTTATACATATTACATTATCATGATCATCATTATTTAATCATTGATCATCATTATTTAAAATCAATGTGATCCATCTATATATATACATACATCCACATTGATCATACATTATTTTAAGTATCCTCGCCAGACATTGCCACCCCCAGTCATGCTCTGTCGTCGCCTGTAGAGCTGGATCTCTTGTCTTTGGCCACCAGCTCTTCCTGGGCATGGACCATAGCTATCAATGGGTGATTTAGGGCAAACAATGGGGCTGGAAGATTTCTTATGCTTACAGTATATGTGTATATATATATATGATTATATATGGTTATATATCATCATATATTATTATATGGTTATATATGGTTATATATGGTTATATATGGTTATATATGGTTATATGTGGTTATATATGGTTATATATGGTTATATATGGTTATATATGGTTATAGATGGTTATATATGGTTTTATTATTATACATGATTATATATATATATATATTATGGTTATATGTGGTTGTGAAACTGAATTCGTAGCTTCAACTGGCTCTCCAATTTACAGTCAAAAATACCCAGAGCTCCCTGGCTCCCTCTTAACCACCGGCCACCCAAACGGTACCCTAAGTCGTAGTTGGTTTATGGATTGTTAATGGATGGTTAATGGATGGTTAATGGATGGTTATTCCCCAAGTCATATGGTCATTTCATGTAACCCCAAACATATTTTTGGGAAGATTCTCATATTTCATGTCACCCATTCTATGCTATTTCATAGCTGCTATAGCTTTTGACCCATCCGCAATGGGATAAGACCTCCAGGCTGTAGCCATCGCTCCTCATGACTCCACGGCAGGTTGGCTGCCGCTGCTGGCGCCTAGTCGTGGGGCTTTCCATGTCGTCATGGTACCCCAAGCTGGATGGATGGTTTACCATCTGGCTATGACTAGTTCGCCATGGAAAATCATCATTTTTAATAGGTACCCTCCAGTAAATTAACAGTTTGACCCTGGCAGATAGGGGTTGGAAGACTAGTTTCCATTAAAAAGTGGTGATTTTCAGGGTCTATGTTAATATACTGGAGGGTAAGCCATCTATTTCTATGGGCCATCGAAAAACCATGGCGAACTGTTAGTCATAACCAGGTTGGGTACTAAGAAAATCCATCTATATGGCTGGATGAGGACTGGGGTACCCCTATTTCAGGAACCCCCCACGGGTTAATATTCAGTGTATTGTACGAAACGCATATATCTAACTAGTATATTATACTACAAAATTGTATTACATTATATTTCATTATATTACATGACAATACATTCTACTAGAATATATCACATGATATTACATTATATTACATTATAATGCATTAAAAGAAATTATATCACATTATATTACATCACATTACATTACCAATCGTAGTATATATTGCATTATGTATATGTTCATATTTTATCATATTAGTATCACATTATGTTTGATCATAGTAAAACACATCATATTATATTTTACTATATTGTGAACTAATACATCATAACAGATTATATTACAATCAATATATCAAATCGTATTTGTCCATCTACATATCTATCTATCCATCCATCTATCTATCCATCTATCTATCCATCTATCTATCCATGTATCCACGTATCCATCCATCCACCTATCCATCTATCCATCTAT